>CM040238.1:76219233-76277352 GCA_022545495.1 Chrysanthemum lavandulifolium
AAAGTTCCGTATGGGCGGTGAATGTGGTCTTTTCTTGATCCTTTGGATCAATGGGGATCTGAAAGTACCCCGAGAAACCATCAAGGAAACAATAGTATTAGGTTCCTGCTAATCTCTCAAGCATTTGGTCCATGAAGGGTAGAGGAAAATGGTCTTTACGAGTAGCGTCATTCAACTTACGATAGTCAATGCAAACACGCCATCCGTAACCAATCGAGTTGGAATTAACTCGTTATCTTCATTCGTGACAATAGTTATGCCACCCTTTTAGGAACACAATCAATTGGGCTAACCCGAGGACTATACGAGATCGGGTAAATCAATCCGCATCAAGAAGTTTGATAACCTCTGTTTGATAACATCATGGATTTTGGATTTACTCTTCTCGATGTTGAGCTATTGGTTTGAAGTCATCCTCCATCAAGATTTTGTGAGTACAAAATTCGGGGTTGATACCTTAATGTCGGAGAGTTTCCAAGCAATTGCTTGCTTGTGTGACTTCAAGATCTTTATGAGGCGACTTTTTGATCTTTACTCAAATCTCTATCAATAATGATGTAATTTATCATCACCTTCAAGAAATGCATACTCGAGATGAGGTGGCAAGTCCTTAAGTTCGACTTGAAATTCTTGATTTCTCAACCGACTTGACTTCCTTGTTATGAAGTTCGACCGAGGAGTGGAGGAGAAATGTCATGATTTAACAACTTCTCGAAGAATATCTCCTCAGTTAATCTCATTTGATTAATCTCATCGAGAATTGAATCACTAGTGTGAGGGGCGATGATGGATCATCATTAAGCAACTTCTCAATGAGAAGTATATCCCCTCAATGTCAATTGGGCGTGATCAATTTCCCATGGAAAAGAATCACTAGCCAAGTATGCTTCAATCTCTTCCAAGATGAAGTTGCTTCCCTCAAACGGAGTGAGAGAAGGAGTATAATTGGCTATGATAGGTTGAGAAGATGTAGGGATCCCACTCACGTAATTATGAGAATAACCAAGAACTTCTTGAGAGTGCTCTTACGAAGCAACATCAATGATATCTATTCGGTTAACCGACCTCGTAATCATAGTTTGCGGAGTACCTCGAAGTTTGATCAAGGTTAAAGGTGCGACTTCATTACCAACACGTAATGTGATTTCTTGCTCAAATACATCAATGAGAGCACGGCCCGTTCTCGGGAATCCTCGACCAACAATGAGAGGAACCCGATGATCGGCATCAAAATCAACAACCACGAAGTCGGTGGAAAATGGAACTTTCCTACTTTCAAAATCGTCCTCGGCAATGCCAAGAGGACGGGATATTGTACGATCTGCAAGCTCGAGAGTCATGCATGTAGGAGTAAGTTCGGGAAGAAAGTTTATTCCATCTTGAATAAGGCATCAGGTTGATGCTTGCACCAAGATCTGCTAAGGCAAAGCATTCAACCATTCACGGAAATACACAAGGTAAGAGAATTTTCCGGGATCTCCAAGCTTTTCGGAAGCTTCTTGAATAGCTTCGGCGAGTTCTCGTTTAGAGGAGTTTAGCCATTTCAAACGACTTTTCCTTGTTGCTTAACATGTGTTTGAGAGTTGATGCAAACTTGGGCATCGGCATGATAGCATCCATAAAGCTTATGTCAAAATGTAGTTCTTGGAAAATTTGAAAAATTTGTCCATTTGATGGCCGGCTTTTTCGGAGCTTTGCTCATTCAAACGTGATGGGTAAGGAATAGAAGATTTGGATTTGGTATTTTCAGCGGAGCTACTGGTGGTTCAAAACAACTCCGGATTGGATTTGGGTTTCGGACAACTCGAGGATGGACAACATTGGTTCCTCCGTTATTAGCGGAAGTTCCTTGTCCTTTGTTGCCTCAGGTTCACTTTCCACTACCTTCGGGAGAGAAGAAGAGAGTAGTAGGAATAGCGGGTCCATTGTATGAAACACCACTTGGTTGTGATCGCTTTGCATCGCCCCTCGGTTAGCGATCGTGTTGCTCGGAAGTTTTCCGAGCCGAGGGTTGATCATTTAAAGACTTCTTGAGATCGTGATCGGTGACCAACAACTGTTCATTTCATCTTGGGATTTCATGAGCTGCTTCAATAACTCATCGGATGATGGTCTTGGAGGATGTGGAGGGAAATTCGAGGTCGGATGTTTTGATTATGACCTTGTTGTTGAAAATTCCTTGATTAGGATTCACATTTCCTTGAAATTGATTCCTCGATTGAAATTGTTTTGATTAAGGTTCCTTGATGTTGGAAACCTTGATTGGGTCCGTGATAGAAATTACCTTGGTTTTGATAACCTTGGTTCATTCTAGGTTGATTCGATTCGGTTAGGATTACGGTTAAAACCGGTGGTGCACGATAAGTGTTAGCACGGTAGTTTGGTTCATTTTGAGGACGGTCTTGATTACCTCCTTGATGTGAAGTACCGGCTATAGCATTGGCTTCAAACGGACTACCATCGGTGGCGATCAGATTGTAGTATGCATGAGGACCACCACAAGTAACACAAACTTCAACTTTCTTCACTTCACCATGTGATGGTGTCTGCGTGAAGGTGACTTTCTTTTGGTTTGCAAGAACCAAAGCACGAACAATATCTGTGAGTTTATCAATCTTAGCATCGGTGCTAGATGTACTCACGGAGGCAAGTAGAAGGTCCAAGATTAGACCGAGTCTAATATGTCTTTGTCGGAAATAGCGGACACGGGACTTGTTTTCAATGATTTGCAAGGCTTCTTTTGTGGTCTTGCTCAAGAAATTACCTCCATGGAGGCATTTAAAGAGTCTTGGTCGACTTGTCTCGGACCATTATAGAAAGTATCCATTTGCATTAACTCGGTAAAACCATGATGCGGACACTTGCGAGCAATTCTTTATAACGATCCCATGCCTCCCGAATGATTCATCAAATCTAGAGAAAATTTCATTATCTCATTCTTAAGACTTGTAGTTAGGATGGAGGATAGAATTGTTAACAAACTTAGTGACTAGATCTTCCCATGTCTCAATGGAGCAGGGGTTGTTTCTCAAGCCAATTCCGGGCTTGTCCTCTAGAAAATGGGAAGAAGAAGCTTAATGGCTTCATGTGGGACATTCTTGTATTTGATGGTAGATGCAATCTTGTTAAACCATCGAATGTGTGCATGAGATCATCCGCTCAAAACCATAGAATTGGCTTTGGGTTACAGTTAAGAAACCGGTTTTGAGCTCAAAGGTATCAGCCACGATGGTTGGGACAACAATGGCATCTCCGTAACCCTCGATGGGTGCTTGGAGAAGCTCATTCATCGGCTTGTCTTCCGCCATTTCGGCGGGGGTGGTGGTGGTAGACGTTCCTCGATCACGATCAAGGAGCGAACGTCCTCTACGTCTCACGAGGAATGTTTGCAAGCTCGAAAGTGGACTTGTAGAATCGGAAGAACGAGTGCGCATGCACTAAGTATAAAATCGGTTTCAAAACAAATGCGAGGCAAAGCGACAAGTGAACTTAACCAATAATCACAAATGAAATGGCTTCTTTGAAAAAGGTACACCAAATCACAAGGACACAAAGGCAAGTTTTAAATCATTGTTCGGGAACTTATTATGGTCACACCCCAGTTAGTAGGTGTCTTGCCTTGATTTGCGGTGGTTGATTTTTATGTATAAATTAAGTACCACCGAAAAGACGTAGGTAATGATTTGTCTTGATGGTTTAAAAACTTTTGGAAAATATTTTTGGTATCGTCTCGTTTAACCAAATCGTATTTCTTTAAGAATCACCTTAAAAGAAACACAAGCTAGAAAACGTTACGATTTTTTGTTGTTTTATATTGTTTTTGGTGTTTTAACACTTTAGGAAAAGTGTTAATGGACTTTTGATTTATATAACTTCTGACTGTTTACAAGCGATGGTATATGTGCAAGTGCAGTCGAAAAATGCTTAGAACACGCTTCTGACCTCCCGTGGCGCCAAAATCGATTGGTGCTAAACCGTCAAGTTATATCACACAAGCTAGCCACTTGTGAATGGCTAACCGTAAAAAAACTTAAAACAGTTCAAACACTAATGCAATTAATATCAGAGGAATATAGTGGATTCCTGGGTCGTTAAGTCCCACGGAGGATGAATTGGTGTTTCACACAGACAGATGTCGAATAATCACTAAGGATAGTGATCAGTAAGGATTTTGATGGATAATTATACCTAAAGAAAAGATTAATAAATTACAGCGACTTAAATGCAAATTAAAGGAAATTAAAAAGTTAAAATATATTAAATAAACACTATCACTATTTTTACAATGATGTTTTTGTGATTTTATAAAACAAAATAACTTAAATAATCTATTTTAACTAAAACGTAAACTTAAATTATCTAAAAATGTAGCCTAAAATGAAAACGAGCGTTATTTCTAAAAATTACGCGAGTGCGCAAGCAAAAACGTAAAATTTGTGAAATAAAAGTCCTACAAGTGTAAAAACAATTTTATTACGTACTATATGATAAAAGAAAATTTTAGAAAAAAGATTTATATTTTTTAGACTTTTATATTTTTTATTATGAATTAAATAAGATTTTACACTAATTAAATGTTTAAAAATACTAAAACTATTGAGAAAAATCTGAAACTTTTTTATAAAATACTTAATACTAATACAAACTAAAGAAAAATACAAAGGATGAAAAAGCTAGTTTGAATAAGCTAGAATTAAGCTAAAATAAACGTATAAGCTTAAATGCCAAAGATGGGTTAAGTATTAGATTGTGCATAAAATGAACGAGACAAGTCCCAAGGGCAACTGGTATCCAGGTACACTCTTAACACTCTCAAAGGTGGGAGGTCTCAGGTTCGAGCCTGCCTCCCTACCTTTTTGCTAAACATTTTTTTTTTTTCGAATTTTCTTTTTGCAAACTTATTAAACACAAGAAAATAAGCACTTTTTATAACTATGACTTTTTCCAAAAACAACTGATAAGCTCAGTTTGAGCTTAATTTTACCAACAGTGGACAATATTATGAAATAAGCTTAAGTTTTAAGCTAAATTGATAGTAAGCTAATGAATGAGCACAAGATAAGCTGAAATAAGCTAATAATCATTAACAATCGAAATTACAATGAAAAAGCAAATTAACTAGAAATAAGCACGATTAAGTTACAAATAAGCACAAGTGGTACACGATATACTATATGGTTTACTAGGCACTTTCTATCTTATTTTTAAGCAATTTGAAATAAGCTACAAAATGAAAATAAACACTGCAACTAACAAGTAGACCAATGAGCTCTCTAAAAACTAAAGCTCTCACTTTGGATTACAATAATGAGCTTGTGAGGAGCTTTTGAAAAGCTGGAAAACACCGACTAAGCGGTACTCTTAAACAAAATGGACCGAATTAGAAGTAACTAGCAACCTAACTAAATAAGTTGCAAAATGCAAAATAAGCACTGGGACCTTAAGATGACTAGGTAAGCTTCTCAAAAGCTAAGTTGCATAAGCTATGGGTAATTAATAGGCTTTCTAAGAGCTCGTGATCTAGACTACCAAATCAGTGCACAGGGCACTTTTCAGACAAGGTATCTAAAACAAGCTACCAAATAAGCACTTTATAAGCTGATTAAAAGTAAACTAATATTTTTCTAATTTAGTTAAGCAGCTATATTTTAATATCCCAAAAGACTAAATCTTGAAAACTAATATTAAACCCTATATAAATTATTATATTTTATTCAAAAACGACCAAATGAAAACTTTGACTTTTTAATTACTATACTAAGTTGACTTTTATGAGTTTGTAATTGATCCTAAGCACTGATTATGATGTATTAAGGTGTATTAAGACTAAATTGAGGAATTACAACAACTTATTAACACAAAACCATGATCATAGAACTTAAAAATCTAACAGTGAACAAGAAAGATATGATCAAATGGTATTTTGACTTTTCACCAAATGAAGACTGGTTTTATTGGTTTCAATGAGATGTTAGGACCTAGTGTGACCTGAACAAGCAATAACAACATCTTGAACACTTTTAGCACGAGATAAACAAGCTAATCCAAACACCTTTTAACTAGGCCGATTTGAAGCTTTTCAAAGAGAAACACGATTAAGATCATGAACTTGATTAAAGGTTTTATATTATCCATTAATGAGACTAATGAAGCATTAAACAAGAACAATGACATCATAAAACTTAGTAATGACAAATATGCTATTATTACTGTTAAACTAAAATTTTAACAACTACAAATTTTAATAAACAAGCAACTAGTTTTATAGGTTTATTTATACTTAACTATGACTACTGAACATGTAAACACAAAGATTTGAGCTTATGACTGTCTTACGCAGTAAAATGCCAAATTGGATCAAAAGAGCTTACAAGTGATTTCAAGTGAAAGATGAGAACCAAGGACTGAGAACATATCCTATAGCTTCCCAAGCACTAAACCAATAAGCAATCAAAATCGCCTCTTCACCGTCTTCTTGTACCTTCTCCATTGATTTTTATTTTCTCACTATTTTTTAGTATTTTATGATTTTTCTGTTTTACTTCTAAAATGCTTTTAAAAGTTTCTAATAGCTTTAATAAGCTATTTAGGAGCTTATGTGATCTATTTCAGGTCCTTGACAAAGGTTACAAACAACATTTGAACATTCATGAGAATTTTTTTTTTTTTTTGCACATGGAGATTTTGCATAAACTGGAAAGATAATTAAGACTTGAAATTGATGCTTGAAAAAGTTTAACCATACATTGAAATTTCTAGAAACAGAACTTAAAAGCTTAATATTACACTGTAATTTAAATTATAACTAAAACGACATAAGAAATTGAAAATTATACTAGATAGATTTCACAATGCCTCTCTTCTCTTCTATATAGACTTTTTGAGACTCCCACATGCTTCTGATCATATCCTATCAACAATCTCAGCCATTGAATGAGTCAAACTCATCCTATCCGTTTAAACCACTTTTGGCGCCAAAAGTGTATATGATTGCTTGAGACAGTTTCAGAGCAATTAAAGAATCTTGGGGTGTTGTGGAGGTGTAGGGGGACAGTTTAGATAGTAGGTATGGGGCTGGGGTGATTTGGAAAGGAAAAACAGGCTTTGTGAGTGCTACAGTGACAGGTTTATGGTGGGGATGCATTAATTGGTTGTGGGCTGGTGTATAGGAGGGGGGATGAGTTGGAGAGAGTGGGAAAAACAGGTGTAAAGGTGAAAAAGGAGGCAAAACCACCTCTGGTATTGGATTTACAGTGTTGGGTGAAGGGGATGAACAGTGGTGGTGGTTTGGCGCGTTTGACTTAATTTGACCGAAGGATATAATAGACAGGGGGTCCAAAATGGGGGGGTCACAGGGTTGGCTGGGGGTTTTTTTTTGGTTATGGCTGGGTTCTAAATACAAAAAGGGGTCCAATTGGCTTGTTTTAATATAAGGACTAAAGATGTAATTCTGCCAAACTTGAGGGACCAAACCTGCAATTCTCTAAAAGTTAACACAAGGACCAAAACTGCCAATCTTCAATAGTACAAGGACCAATGATGATTATTTTCCATTTTTAAATGTCCAAGGACCATTTTTGTCATTTTCAAAACTTGAGGGACTAAAGTTGTAATTTTGCAATTTTTGATTTTAAGGAATTGTTTTGACAACTTTATGAATCCCTAAGGACTTAAAATTATATTTTTCTTTATTTTGCATTATCAGGGACTGTTTTTGACAACTTTTTAAACTTGGGGGACTAAAGCGCCAATTATGCAAACTTGATACGTTTTCACCGATTTTGATATTTTGCATTTAAAACACATAAAACACTTATTTGTGATATTTTCATCATTTTGATGCATTTCGAGTGTTTTCGGATGTTTTTGTAGTCAGACAAGATCGAAAATGATGAGTATTTGACACTCATCAATTTGTTACAAGTATTAATTTGTTATCTATCCATATGAAGTTAGTGTGAAGCTGGTGGTGTTTGTTTTTCATAAAGGGCTCTTATGACCTCTTAATCGGAACCGTTTAGACGCGGTCGAGACATTTTGGTCGTTCGGACCGTTTGTTTTTTTTTCGGGGCACGTTCGAGGCGAGTAAGATCTTAATTGGTCTACACTGGAGGGTGTCGAATGCCTTGCAAAAAAAAAAAAAAAAAAAAAAACCTAACAAGCAAGCAAATGTGCTTGTTCAAACACGAGTTTTTTTTCCCATTTAGATGCGGTCGATTCGACGTTTACGCGCCATATTCGATTCAGATGTGCGGTTCAGATTCAGTGTATAAGACCATTATTCTCTCTTTGATATTTTTGGTTTTTACTTGGTTCAAAAGTGGGAAAATCAAACAAGCAAACAGACATATAAGATAAGTCGTCCTACGAAGACATTGATAACCAGCAACGTTAAGTCGTTGATAATCCAACCATCCCCGTAGCACAATATAATGTTAACCATTTTTGTTCTTCGTAACTGCATTTAACATCTTTGTTGATATTGATTCGCATCATCTATCAAATAAACTTATTAAAATATTCAAGTGAAATATCAATGTTCAATGTTTACTCGACACGCTTTTGACATACAGTTGGCTGAATAAATAAAGTCAGCAGCGTTAAATGAGTGTCCATAACTCATACTAGTGGACTAGTAGCATTAAGTGCTAGCTTATTGGTTAATTATTTTTTCGTTTATGGTACGTTCTTAACCGATTACTTAGTGTGGTAATTGTCTGCATATGCATATATTAATTACTAATTTTTTTTAAAGTCTTGTTCGTTTTTCAAATGCTAGTTATTAACAAATCATAACTCTATAAACACAATAATCGTATACCTTTCTATACATTTTAAATAAAGTGTAATGTAGTTGCACATTGTCACATTGATGAGGGTCGAACTACTTTTTGAAGTGTTGTGATTGAGCCAGTGTCGGTGTTGACCAGATCTTATAGCCCATACTACAAGTAAACTTATAGAATCATATTTATGAACACATATGTGTCTACATTACAAATACATGTATTATACATATATAAATATACGTATCAACTAATTACTACTTTACTACAGTAAATAATTGAATTCTACACGGTTTTCTGCATATTCACTTACTTAAGATGTGTTTAATAATAAACGTTCGTAGAAAAGTTTAATAATAAATTAAAATTTAACGTATACTTACATTAGTGGAAAACACGGTTAAACCTAGCTAGACACTTATAGAAATTTAGATAACGCATCTAAATCTCGATCTAGACTTTTAAATGTGAACCTTTATGGTTTCCATGTTACTATCAATTTTGTACACATGAATTAAATTTCGGTTATCATTTCGGTGAGGTGTGAAAAAAAACCGAAAAGATAGAATAAATGAAAACCGAAATCGAACCAAATCGAAAATAATCGAACCGAACTAATAACCGAACCGAATTTGCTAAAACCGAACCAAACCGAATTACTAATTTGGTTCTCGGTTTGGTATGGATTTGATTTGAACCGAAACCGAATTCATATAAATATATATATTTTATATATTTATATATATATTATATATTTTAAGTATATTTATATATAAATAAATACTATTAAAAGGTTATCATAATATAATAAAATACTTTTTATGCTTGAAATATATTTTTTTGCTAAATATCTATCTAATTATTAATTTTTTTTAAAAAAAATAGTGAAATTCGGGTCAACCCGAAAATTGAACCGTATTATAATTCAACCGAACCGAACCGAAAACCGAATTTGAATTTGGTTCGGTTCGGTTCTCGGATTGACCTAAAAAAATATTTTAACCGAATTAACCGAATCGAACTAACCGAACAACCCGATGACCGAACCGATCAACACCCCTAATTTCAGGACTCGAGTAATGATTATTGGGGAACTTGGATTATGCTCAAAGTATTTCTAACACTTCCAAACTAGGCATGATTGAGTTCCACAAATATTCATAATCACAATTACGTGTTGTTTGTAGAATTTGTTGCTTTCCTTTTTTATATGCATGCAATTATTCATGTAACACATGACACAAAGTTTTTTGTGAAAGTGTATACAGCAATTCAATTTATCGGATAACGAATATAAACTCAAGACTTAAGTGGTTTAATCGAAGTTAATATATTTCGCTAAAAGAGTCTAACCTTTTTTATACTTGTATAGTTGTATATAATAGAAAAGGGTTATTTTTCTTTTTAAACGCTTCTTATCCAGCTTTTGCGATTTGACTTAATCAGCAGCTTCAATTAATTTTGATAATAACTTCTCAACCAACGGCTGAACGACTCACATGTTCATGCAACATTAATGTGTTTTACGTATAACTTCAAATCTAATTCAAACTTGCAACTTGCATGTTACTGTTGGATATCTATATGTATAAATACCAATCCATTCATGGAAAGATGAAGAACAAATCAAAACAGAAGCATAAATGGGAATATCTCAAAAATGGGGCTGTTTGATTCTTCTAGGGCTTGCTGTTGTTTTTCATTTGAGTGCATTGGCTCTTGGTGAGGAAACAGATAGGTGGGGTGATGATGATTGCCGGTTTGGTGGACGGAGAGGCTGTGGAGGTCGTGGCCGTGGTGGATTTGGGCGTGGACCTGGTGGTGGTAGAGGGTTTGGTGGAGGACGCGGAGGTGGTGGCGGACGAGGCGGTGGTTTAGGAGGTGGCGGCGGACTTGGTGGTGGTGGTGGAGGCGGTGTTGGAGGTGGTTCGGGTCGTGGTGGTGGGTTTGGAGCTGGAGGAGGAGTAGGTGGTGGAGCTGGCGGAGGAGTAGGTGGTGGTGGTGGTGCTGGAGGCGGTGGTGGAGGAGGTGTAGGAGGTGGATCTGGTCATGGTGGTGGGTTTGGAGCCGGAGGAGGAGTAGGTAGTGGAGCGGGTGGAGGAGTTGGTGGTGGTGGTGGTGCTGGAGGCGGTGGAGGAGGAGGTGTTGGAGGTGGGTCGGGTCATGGTAGTGGGTTCGGTGCTGGGGGAGGAGTAGGCAGTGGTGGTGCTGGAGGTGTAGGAGCCGGTGGTGGTGGAGGGAGGTGGTGGCGGAGGCGGTGGTGGTGGTGTTGGAGGTGGTTCAGGTCATGGAGGTGGCTTTGGTGCTGGAGGAGGAGTAGGTGGTGGTGGTGTTGGAGGTGTTGGTGCTGGTGGTGGTGGTGGTGGTGGTGGAGGCGGCGGTGGTGGTGTTGGTGGTGGTTCTGGTCATGGAAGTGGCTTTGGAGCTGGAGGAGGAGTAGGTGGAGCCGGAGGTGCTGGTGGAGGTGGAGGTGGAGGTGGTGGTGGCGGTGGAGGAGGAGTTGGAGGTGGTTCGGGTCATGGATCTGGCTTTGGAGCTGGAAGAGGTGTAGGAGGAGGAGCTGGTGGTGGTGGTGGTTTAGGTGGAGGAGCTGGCCGCGGTGGTGGAATTGGTGGAGGCGGTGGGAAAGGTGGTGGAATTGGAGTTGGAATAGGTATTGGAATTGGTGTCGGAGTAGGTAGTGGTGCCGGCCAAGGAGTCGGTAGTGGATCTGGCAGTGGCAGTGGAGGCGGAAGGTGAAACCCTTATATGAACACAATGTGAAGTTTTGTATTTGAAATATTTACTTTAAGTGTGTAATTGAATTATTGAAATTCAATAATAACTTTGTATCAAAATTTGATGTGTGATTATGTTCTAAAACTATTATGCAAAATTCAATATGGAATGTTTATAAAACACATAATTATATACTAGTAGGTATTGGCGTGTTGCGGTGACAAATACTCTATGATTAAATTATAGGCATCAACAAAATTACAATGAATAGATAATAAACCTTAGAAAAATTTGAAAGAAAATGATTTCGGTCAGCACGATTCACCCATTTTTACCAATTCTAACAATTCTTTTAGGTTCGTTTTTGGACGGCTTTTATTGACTAGCCAAACTGGTGGCGACCCCGGTTCCCGGTTAAACCTGTTGAACTTGTTGGTTAGGTCTGGTTTATAAAACCATATGTACCATTAACTTATTTACATATAAATTATAAGAAGTATTGTATGTTTTATTAGTTTATGCAATGTGTATAATAACATGTATTTTTCATCGTAGAGTGTTTTAAAAGTTACTTTTATTAGTGTTGTATCTAACGCTATTATAGTTATACTAATTAAAGTGTTGTAACTAATGCTATTATATCAATACTTATTAAAATTAGCATTTATTTATGATCAGTATGCTACAAGCTATTGATTTTATATCAAAATCAACACAATTCCATAATAAATAAATGTGTTGGCTTAATATCTTAAAACTTCCTCTTTTAACAAGTCTTAAATATTTTATAGTGTAGTATAGACATCGAAGTATAAGGTTTCATAATTTTAAATTATCATTTTATGTTTATATAAAGTATTAATTAATGTAAATAACATCATCATAATACACAGGGAAAATGTCTATGTTTGTTGCAAAAACTCTACTTCCTTTAGGTCAACAAATTGTATTAATGGATGGCTCCATCTTATTTGTAAACCTGGCAATAACTATAAAGTACAAACATAATCAATTACCAGAAAATCTATAAGACTACTTCTAGCAATGGAGTTATCCCATCGTGAGAAGCATCAATAGCGCGCCATCCTTGCTGGCATCAAAATCCTCAGCATGAGGTACGAAAATTAAGGCAACAAATTGGATAATAAGCCTAATTTGGTTTGATTTAATCTAATTTGAATTCGTCTTGTTTCAGTTTTACTCGGGAAAAAATTTTAACGGCACTAAACGAATCAAATAAACCGAACAACTCAAAAGAATAGGTAATGATCTTCATGCGTGATGGAGGTCGGTGGTGGTGGTGCATTACCCACCATCACACGGGGAGTTTTTAACCAATTAATGGTTTTTATAAAACTTATTTGACATTTTACGGGGTTTTCAAAATATTTGCTAGTATATGCATCGGTTTCCAATTTTAAAAATGTTATCTATGGTATAGTGTTTTCTGTGCTAAAATCATCTTACAAAACATACAAATCTAATGAAATAAAACAGAAGTACAAAATCCTAACAAAGCAGGGTATGACCATTTCACTGTTGGGTGTTTCTCTCAACAAAGATACAATAAAAAAAATTACATGTGCATACTTTTTTAGTTTAAAAAGTATCTATGAATGGAATTGTTATGAATTATGTGATTAGTTTGTTATAATATGTATACTAAAAATGTCGTACGAATTTGCTCGTAAACACAAACGCTAATTGGACGTATTTGCCACTTAGGGTGCGCTTGGTTCATAGGTTTTGGAATGAGGTATGGGAATATGAATATTAAAGGTATGTTTGGTTGAGAAATATAGATTTTGAGATTGGGATTGAAAGTTTGAAACCCACAAATAAGGGTTTCCCCATACCAACCTATAATGGTGGGTTTAGAAATTCATTCCCATTCCGATTACATTATGTAACACCCTCAATTTCGTGAACGCAGCGGAATTCAAACTGGGATTCACTCGACAGTATGACAGTTATAACAATAGAAAACGAACTCAAATTAAGTCGTTTTAAAAGGATCATCATTTGATTTCTTTAAATATCAGAGTTTAGAAAAATGAGGTCTAAGTGGTTCCATGATTACATAATATATTAACATAAAATTTTTGATGTTTTCGAATGATAAAATAATTTATAGCCTTCTTGAGATAAACATGCTTAAAACAGTCAACACAAGGTTGAGTGAAATCTATAGGTTTATAGTTAAATTGTTAAACACAATATTTCGTTGTTTAATATATCGTAGGTTACGTTGTTATACACCTATAGTTTGAAAACAAAACCATTATTATTATTTCATTAAGCTCGTAAATCATTGTTATATCTAATGGTTAACCTCGTACCAACAGAAATTGACATAATCGTTCGGGTTAACCTCGTACCAATAAAAATTGGTGTAATCGTTTTAATGGTGGCCCTAATAGGTACTATGTCGTTATACCTAGTGGGAGACCACGTACCAATAGAAATCGGCATAATTGTTCTAACATAATCGTAATGGTTAACCACACGGTTAACCTCGTACTAATAGAAATTGGAGTAATCGTTTCAATGGTGGCCCGAATAGATAATATGTCGTTATAACTAGCGGGAAACCTCGTACCAATAGAAATTGGCATAATCGTTCTGGTTGACCTCGTACCAATAGAAATTGGCATAATCGTTCTGATTAACCTAAAGGTTAACCTCGTACCAACAGAAATTGGCATAGTCATTTAAATGATGGCCCTTATGTCGTTATACCTAACGGGAGACCTCGTGTTACCTAGCGCAAATAATAATCAGATAACATATAGTTTCAAATGTTTGTATTCATGTAAAAATAGCATGTATAATAAATCATTCAGATAAGCATATAGTTTCAAATCATTTGTGTTCGTGTAAAAATAGCATGTATCCCCCAGGGGTTTGTAAAATAATTAAACAATAGAAAGTGAGGCTATGAACTCACCGTGAATGGATGATATCAAGTATGTAATGGAATCGATGGATAAGCCGGAAAAACCTCTACGTGCAACCTAAAATATGATATTGTGTCTTAGGTTTCGTAATAACGATGTGAAAATATAAACAAGTCTATATAATCTATTATATTGATCATGATGGTGTACATGGTTGGTTATGTATGTCGTTTATAGAAATTGTTTAGTTTATGAAAAATATCGTACTACTGTTCGGGCCATCATAATCCAGAGGTCATGTAGTAAACGTATGAGGAGCTAGGACACTTTAAATAGTAAATCCTGCAACTCGTCAATACGTTCACCCCAAAGAGGCTCCTCACATGAAGCTCCCTAGCAACGTAGTACTTAATATGTAAAACATATAATTTGCTTATTTGATTATATGACAAAAGTGTTAAAATAGTTACATGTTGTAAAATTTAATTGGTTTACATCTTGTTTAATTGATTTTAAACTAGTTTCATGATTTACATAAGTTATAAAATTTACAAGTCATATTAATGATTTAGAAACCGATTTGGTCATATTTCTCGCCAATTAAAAAATCCACTTTTCCGATTGTCAAATAAACTTAGAAAAGTTTATTATAATGTGGTATGTTACCTTTTCATAAAATATATTAAGTTTTGTAAATTACTAGACTTGAAAAACAACATGGTTGATAACTACTTAACTTGTGAAAAATATTAACTTTTGCGTCAAAACTGCCTTTATAAATCTCGGAGATAACTGCACTCGTTTTGCATTTTCAGTCTAAAATTTCCGCATATCTTATGTAAAACATCATTCCGGACAACTTATGTGCTTTACACTTTTGATGATTCATACCAGAAAGGGGTCAAAATCGCGTTTTAAATTTACATCAGAACACTTTTTATTAAAAATCAAGTTTGCTCTTAGTAACCTAAACTAGTCTTAACTTTTGATTCACAAGCTCTTTTGATATGATTCTAAAGACTATGTTTTTGTTTTATTTTATTCTTCAACTACAAATATAATCAAGGTCTTGTGCTCATAAAATTAGTGACAATAACTAGTATGATTTACTTGATTTACTAGTTTTACTAACATAAACTTTCACATGAAATCATAAGCAAGTTTACTTACATGTTTACTTGTTTTAAGATTTGTGTACAACATGATCAATATACTAATATATATAGCATATAATAACAAGCATAAAATCATAGTAATGAGGATGATGATCATGATCTTAGTCTTAAAACTTTTAGCCTTAATCAAAAGGGAAATCAAGAATCAAAGAACAAGGAACTAGAAACAATTCCACCATAGGAATCCTTCAACCCTCTTGTTCACGTAAGATCTTGTGTTAGGACTTATGAAAGAGCTTGATCACTTGTGTAGCTTACAATCTAGCCAATTGATGAAGAAACTAGAGCTTGATTCATGTGGAGCTTAACAAGAGCTTCAACAATGAAGTGTAACTTGAAGATTGAAGATCAAATATCAATGTGTTAATGATTTAAGTTGGGGCGCTTTTATGATGAAACAAAGAAGAATGGATGAGTTTCTTATATAATGGGATGAGGAGGTTACATATTTAGGATATTTATGTTACTTAGCTTAGTCATTTGAACAAGTGTGATCATCTTAGGTGGTTATGTGATATTAACCGAAAACTACACCTCTTAATTATCAAATTTCATATTTAGTTAGCTTCTAAGAGAAGATTGGATAGTTCTTGCAAGTTATCTTGACTTACAGAGTGTGTTTTGGTCCCGATAATTACTATCGTCAAGTATTTAAATCGCGAAACTTAAAACCGGGTATCTTAAAAATATGAAACTTGTAAAAATGAGTTAAACTTATTAATAAAATCAATATTAATCTATAACATAAGTGATAAGTTTAACAGAGTGCGTAAACGTTGTTAAAACCTAAAAACGTAGGTTGAATATGCGTAAAATGTATAACGTACAAGGTTTCCGTAAAATTGGAAAAATGAAATGGTAACTTTTCAAATATGATTATTATGAACCTAAAAGGCATATAATTAGAGGTGGCAAATGGGTCGGGTCAGGTCGGTTTGGGTCATGGGTCATGGGTCAAACGGGTCATACTATACGAATGGGTTGAATGGGTCATGGGTTGGGTTGGGTTGGGTCGGGTCGTCTCACTACATTTCCATCTGTAATCATGCTACTATAGTATGTTTCGTCCACTTTTTTATGTTTTAATCCGTTTTTTTCGTTTTCGTCTGTTTTTTACGTTTTCGTCCGTTTTTTACGTTTTCTTCCATTTTCTAACGTTTTAGTCAGTTATTTTATGTTTCGTCCGTTTTTGGGCGTTTTAAATCGCTTTTTACGTTTAAATCCATTTTTACGTTTTGCCGGTTGTCCTCCGTTTTTACGTTTCCTCCGTTTCGCGATTTTTACATTTTTGTTCATTTTTACGTTTTAAATCTGCTTTATGTTTTCGTCCGTTTTGCGCGTTTTCGTCTGCTTTTGTGCACATTTCGTGTATTTTTTACATTTTAAATCGCCTCTTCGTTTTCTTACGCTTTTAACGTTTTAGTCCGTTATTTTACGTTTTCGTCTGTTTTGCGCGTTTTCATCCGTTTTTTACGTTTTCGTCCGTTTTTTAACGTTTTCGCCCATTTTTTTTACTTTTTAGTCCGTTTTCTTACGTTTTCGTGTGTTTTTTACTTTTTCGTCTTTTTTACGTTTTCATTCGTTTTTTTACGTTTTTGTCTTTTTTTTACGTTTTCATCCGTTTTTTATCTTTACGTCATTTTTTTACGTTTTCATTCGTTTTTTACGCTTTCTTCCATTTTCTAAAGTTTTAGCCCGTTTTTTTACATCTTCGTATGTTTTTTTACGTTTTCGTATGTTTTTTACATTTTCGTCCGTTTACTTACTTAAAACATACGAAATTAAAAAAAACAGATGAAAACGTTAAAAAAAAGAAAAACGTAAAAAAAAGGGATGAAAACGCGCATAAACGGATGAAAACGTAAAAAACGGGTGAAAGCTTAAGAAAACAGAGGAAAACGGAAAAAAACTGACGAAAACGTAGAAAAAACATACGAAAACGCGCAAAAACGGATGAAATCGTTAAAAAATGACGAAAACGTTAAAAATTGACGAAAACGCACAAAAACGAATGAAAACGTAAAAAACAGAAGAAAACGTAAAAAAACAAATGAAAACGCGCAAAAACATATGAAAACGTTAAAAATGAAACGCGAAACATATGAAAACGGAAACGAAACGAAACATAAAAAGGATTTAAACGTCGCAAAAAGGATTTAAACGTGAAAAGCGGACGAAAACGCGCAAAACAGAACGAAACGTAAAAAGGACAAAATGCGCAAAAGCGGATGAAAACGTAAAAAGACGAAAACGTAAAAACAGATTTAAAAGTAAAAACGGACGAAAACGCGCAAAAACATATGAAATTGTAAAAAAAACAAACGAAAACGTAAAAACGGAAAGAAAACGCGCAAAAAACGGATGAAAACGTAAAAAGCATTTAAAACATCAAAACAGATGAAAACGTAAAAAGGACGAAAACGCAAAAAGCAGGCGGCGTAAAAAGGGACAAAACGCGCAAAACGGATGAAAACGTAAAAATGGACGAAACGTAAAAACAAACGAAAATGTAAAAATGATCGAAAACGCGCAAAACAAATGAAAACGTAAAACGGACGAAAACATAAAAAGCGGATGAAATCGCGAAAAGCGGATGAAAACGTAAAATAACATACGCGTAAAAAAGAAAAACGTAAAAATGACAAAACGCGCAAAACGGATGAAAATGTTGAAACCGATTTAAATATATAAAACGTATAAAAACATAAAAAACACGAAATCTAATGGTGGTTGAGTTATCATCCGACCCTTAAGTGACCCATTCGACCCATTTGTTGATTCACATAAGTCCAATTGTTGACCCATTTAACCTGTTCTTTGTCAATGGGGTAACCCAATCCAACCCATAAGTTCTTATTTTTGACCAATAGCAACCCATTTTTCTCTAAATGGGTTGTAATTGCCACCTCTATATATAATGTGTATAATGGGCCTATCGTAGTATCGGTTGGTGTTAAATGTACATTAAGTCTAAAACCGGGAATGTTAAATATCTAGTTAAACTTAGTTAGGAAGTTTTTAGAAAATATCTAAATAACTAGCTTAGTTAGGAAGTTTTCATGACTAGGAAATAAATAAAAATGACTAAGTAGTTTTAGATATTTACAACTTAGTTAATTTAGTTTAAATATTGTATAGTTTAATATTGTTTAGTTTATAAATTAAGGGATAATTTTATGGTCAATGGGGGAGGGAAATGTGTTGACTTTTCCAAAAATGTAAAAGTTTTTAAATGTCGTAGAGAATGGGGTGCATGTATGGGTCAAGTTTGCATATAGGTAAAATTCTTTAAAACACAAGTTTAGACTCGTAAATCACATGGTCTATTTGGTAACATATGAATTTTAAATTTTAAATTCCATATAATGATTGTAAGTGAACTAACAATTAATCTAATGTGATAAAAATGTTCAGAGTAGGTTTTTGTTACGTGCATGATAACCTAAACGGTTATATTTAAAGTTTAAAAATTGTACGTGATTTTGGATAAAATGTTTATGTTTTGAATAAATATTAACGTAAAATTTTTCGAGTTGTTACACATTATACTATCAAACTCATACCAATAGAAATTCCTAATTGTAACCAAACGCACCCTTATTTGATTATACGATATGGTTAGTGGCATTTATGCTTGTTCCTAATTTATTTTCTGTTTGTTTTTTTTGCAGATAGACATTGGGTATTAAATGATTGCTGACATGATAATCCGAAGTACGAATTGATGCTACAAAGAATGTTCGGTTTTATCATTTGGCGGGAATTGCATATTTTTTTAAAACGTCAAGTAATTATCTCACAATTTATACACCAAGACTATCTCAAATGTCCTAAGCAGGACTTAAACCTACAAATATTTGGTTAAGGAGCTTCTTACATAATAAAGGGTGTTAGTGCAAATATTACGATATTTAATCTATACAGTCTCGTTTGTTTTGATTGATAACAAACATGTACCTTGTAATACATAATGTAAAATGTACAAGTAACTCGAAATCATATTTTGTCTCGACAAACATTCAACACCTCTCGACGTCTCGAGTCCTCGTATGCTACAACACAGGTTCGCACATGTTTGTTATGTTTTGTTATGATCAAACCCTTAACAAATCATTTAGAATGTTTAAAATAATTGTTAGAGTCATTAAGTATTTAAAAGGTTAATCATTCTCTTTCGAACCTCATTTACATTTTGCATATACAAGTATTTTATACAAATGCATCGGTTTTATTCTTAGGGTGAATATTGAATATACGTAACAAACTTTTCTCAAATTACCCAATATACGTAACATACTTATTTTAATCTCTACATACGTAATATACTTTCAAATCTTTACCAATATACGTAATATTGACAGGTTACCACTTTAAAAAGTTATAATAATGGTCCCTGCCGTTTGCTTTGGCTTTCACCGTTAGTCCTTTGACATTTTTTCACTTAAAAAAGTTACAGTAATGGTCCATGTGGTTTGCTTTGACTTTCACCGTTAGTCCTTTGACTTTCATCTTTTTCATACACGTTTTTAAACATGTTTTTACACACGTTTTTATATACATTTTTTTACACATTTTTATACACTTTTTTTACACGGTTTTATGTACGTTTTTTACACATTTTTATACACGCTTTTTAAAAACGTTTTTATATCGCTTTTAAACATGTTTTATACACGTTTTATACATTTTATTTACATTTTACACGCTTTTATACACGCTTTTAAAAAGTTTTATATACGCTTTTCTATGCACGGTTTTATATACAGTTGATATCGTTTTATACGCTTTTATACGTTCTTTTTATATACATTTTATATACATTTTACGTTTTTACACATTTTATACACGCCTTTTAAATTTTTATAACGGTTTTATGTATATTTGCGTTTTATACATTTTTAAAAACAATTCTATATCGGTTTTATATTGATAAACACGATTTGAAAGTATATTTTTACGTTTTTACGTTTTTTATACACGTATTTTACACGCGTCTTTATATCGTTTTTACATGAGATATGCGTTTTATACACGCTTTATATACGATACACGCTAAACATGTAAGTATATAAAACTTATGTAAAACATGTTTAAAACGTTATAAAACGTGTATGAAAAAGATGAAAGTCAAAGGACTAACGGTGAAAGTCATGGACCATTATCAGAACTTTTTATAATGGTGAAAGCCAATGCAAACGGCGAGACCATTATTTTAACTTTTAAAGTGGTAACATGTCAATATTACGTATTGATAAAGATTTGAAAGTATTTACGATGCGGAGATTAAAATAACCCTTATTCAAATTTAGAAAGTTTATTACGTATATTCAAATTTCACACTAAAAAGTTTACGTTCAAATACATATTTTACTTAAACAAAGTAAACAAACTTTAATTTTCTTTTAGCAATAAATTTTACTTGAATACTTGCTAAAATATATTTTATACAACTAGACTTTATTTTTACCCAAAGCATACTTACACATTTTATTTTACAAGTATACCTTCATTATAAGAAAATCAAAGTAAAGATATTATTTACCTCATGCATGACATCACTAGCCAAGATACTTGGAAGATTTGCAAGATCTCACAAGATTTATTGGGTATTTGTGACCTAAAACCCGGAGCTATTGACCCAAAATCCGAACTTTGTAATCCAAAATCCGGATTGTGTATATCAGGTGCCACATCCCTTGAATTACACTAGCCGAATCCCTTTTGGAAGGGATCCACCGTATCCGCCGGGTCAAACACATTTTTGCCTATAAATAGAAGGTCATTTCTCATTGTTTTCTAGATCCCTTCACACACACATTCTCTCTACCATTTCTAACACATTTAGATTAGTAGGAATGCATCCATAAAAACCCTAATTAACATATGATCATAATGCTTCTAAGTCTCATTTTGTTGTAAGCATATTTCCATGATAATCTACCAAAGCAAGTTTAGAGATCTTGCCATTCTCATCCATCACAAAGCATACACGTATGAAGATCTACAAGATAGGTGATCTTATCATCTTCATCCATTTAAAGGCTTCTTTTCATAAAAAGTTCATTTAGATTAGGCATCTTATCCACTAGACATTTGTGTCTTGGATCTATGTTATAAATTTGGATCATCACGTTGTATCATTACACTAGATTAGATGGTTTATGTGTTTGAGCAATAAAACACAAGGTTTATCATGTTAGGTCATAAAACATAACGGGTTTGGTGGTACCCGAAGAAGGACTCAGTAGCTTTGTACCGGAGAAAGTGTAAGCGACGTTAGGTTGGTTCTACCTCGAACAATGACTCAGTATTTAGCTTTGTACCGGATAAAGTTTAAGCAACATTGTGTAAGGTTTTCTCCTCCGAGAATGAAGTTTGTTGATCTAGTGAAGTAACTCTCGAGTTGGGTACTCGGGGGTGGAGTAGGCGAAGAGGAGCTATGTGACCGAACCACATATATTTGTATTATATAAACCCACAAAACAACCAAAACACACAAATGACTCACAAAATGTTATAAATATCATTTAAATGTGTTTTTATGTGATTCGTGTACAAAAGATTGAAAACAAGTGAAAAATGATCAATTTCACAACAATTGTCGTTTTCATCCTGAGTTACACAAATTGGCAAAACTAGTCCCTAAATGTTTTAAATGAATGAAAAGTCAACTTAAGTCCTTGGGAAATCAAAATGTTCACAAAACATCCACGGATGAAAGTTTACACAAAATGGCAATTTTACCCTCAAGTTACAAAATTGGCAAAAATAGTCCCTGGTATTCAAAACTTGGAATTTTACAAATAATACCCTTGTACTATGCATGATTTAACAAATGGAACAATTTGATAACTTTTGGGAATTTACACTTTTAAACCCTCAAAATCCAAAAATTACATTTAAGGTCCTTTTAAGTTTTAAAAAGAAATTTTATACAAAAAGGTCCTTGTTTTATCAAAGTATGGCATGATTGGTCCTTGTGAGAAGTTTGGAAACATGGCAAGATCAGTCCCTCATGTTTGGTGAAATTACATTTTTGGTCCTTGTTTACCACTAAAACCAAACGGACACAATATTACCTAAGGCCCAAATCAAATCCACTATCCAAGCCCAATCCAATACTGCCTTGACCCTTTGCCCTTGACCCCAAATCCAAATCCTATTCGACCCGGCCAAACCACTACCCAATTTGGACCCCCATGTGTTATTAAGCTCGTCAAACCGAGGTCAAACCCAGGTGTCTGCGCCCAAATCTGAGTCTTGTAGACCCTCCTCTCCCAAGTCTGTATACCCAAAACCATTCTGGTTTCACCAATTTTCAACCCTTCTCCCATACCATGTCCCTCCACCTCCTATACACTCCAAATACTTTAATTGCTAAAACCAAATCCTCATTAAAGCCCAAACCTGCTTTGAAGATATTTGGCGCCAAAATCACAAATGTATGGTTATGATGAATTTGAGCAATCCAAGGGCTGAAATTTGGTGGGATACAATCAGAGGTCAAGTGGAAGTCTTCTTGGATATAAAAGAAAGAAGATAGAGAGGAAACAAGCACCTTGGGCTAGCCTTGGTCAAGTAGTGTAGTTTTTTAAATGCTTTCTTTAAATTTCCATGTCTTTTATTGTTTCAATGATGTAATTTTCTTTAAATTAGTGTAATGAATCTTTAATTTCAGTTTAATTTCAAGTTTCATCTCAGTTTTAAGTTTTTGCTTATTTCCTTTAATTTTCAAGAATTTTAAATTTCATGTTTTGTGGTTGTTTTAAGGGATCTTTAAGCCCCATAAGCTCTTGACAAAGTTTTTAAAGCTTTTAGATTCATTAAACATGTTTTAGTCTTTAAATTCGAAAAGCTAAAAAAATCTAGAAAAGTCAATGGAAGTCAAACTGTGATCAAAATAAGAAGTTCTGGGGATAGGAGTCAAGCTGGATGGATTTTCTGGTTCCTAGCTTACTGACAATAAGCTAGGAGTGGTCTCTTAGCCTTGGTACTCAGTTTCAAGCATGATCATGTGAGTTTCATTTTTGCCATATTTTTGCATTTACTGTTTTAATCCTTTTTATGCTATGATTTTCATGATTCTGAGTTTATTTGTTGTTATTTAATGATATTATAGCTTAAAATTAGGTATTTATGTTTTGGATTTGATCATGGTTGGACATTGCATGTTAACTGTTAAGATTTCAATTTTTGAAAATCCTAGACCTAGACTTGTTTGACACCGGTTTAGGTTGAAACAGATCCACTTTGACACTTTGGTATCTATGGATTGGATGGAATTGGTGCATGTAGTCATTTGCTTTGTAAAACTCAAATCACCCTATTGAAGGTTGTTTGGATTTGCTTGCTTAAACTGTTATAAATATTGTTTGAGTTGTTGTTTGTGCTTACTCGTGTCTCTTTAGTGTTTGTAAACTCATTTCAGTCAAGAAAAACCAGTCTTCATTTGTGGGAAAGTCAAAATCTTGTTTAATCTTCATTAAACAGTGACTGTTAGGATACAAGATGCTAATTTTCATCACAGTGACTCATAAGTTGATAAGTTAGTTTAATTCAGTGTTCTTATACCTTAATATAACATGTTTAATCAGTAGTTTAAGATTTAAATTCAACTTAGTCAACTTTAGAGTTTTTGTCAAAAGTCAATTTTTCATTATAGTCGTTTTTGAATAAAATGTAGAATTTTATTGTGTATTCAATATTAGGATTTAGCCTTTAAGCTTTTGGGATTATTTAGTTCAATGCTTGTTTAAATCACAAAAATATTAGTTTTCCATTTCTTAGCTTTTAAAGTGCTTATTTTATTGCTTATTTTAGTACCATTACGTTATGATGCCTGCACCCACAGTTATGGTGTCAAGTTCACAAGCTTGCATAAGCTTGAACTTGACCCTAAACTGTGTACTTGGCTTATTTGTGTTGCCATTGTGGTCTAGTTTTTATGTGTATGTTTATTTTCTCTTATTAGCTTATTTGCATAGCTTAATCCCTCATTCTAATTTGTCCTGAGACCACTCAATGAAGCAAACAGTTGAGTGGGGCTTGTCAAATAAGTTCTTATAAGCTCCTTATTGAGCTTGAGATTGTGATTCTTAGCTTTGTGAGAAGCTCGGTAGTCCATATCATTGTCTCGGTTTAAGTTGAGCTTATTAAAGCTTATTTGATAGGTTCAAATGAGCTTGTGTTTGCCCATCACAACATACCACCGAGCGATTCAGGTGGTATTGCACCATTTCCACAAGCTTCTCGAAGTTCATTGGTGATCCTTAGTCGGTGTGGCTTGGCTTTTCTTTGAAGCCTAGCAACCCATCTTTATGAACTTGTGTTTTATTTTCACATTGTAGCTTATTCTCTTGGGCGCAATAAGCTTATATATTGTCCCAAAACTCAAGATTCACCGACTCGGTGAATCTTTGAGTCGCTGATCCGAGGCCATATTCATAAGTTCTCCCAAGCTCATCAGTGGGTCCCACTTGATGAGCTTTAGCTTTTGGAAAGCCAACCACCTAAGCTTGCTCCTCCAATATTTAGTTTGATCTTTTAGCTTATTTCCTAGGCTTAAATGGTCTCTACTTACTGCAAGAGGTGTTTGGTTCTATGTGCACCTGGAATAGCTTATGAGCTTATTGCTAGCTTATGGGTGAATGCCAAAGCACATGATTGTTCATAGTTGTCCATATAGCTTGTATGCATATAATTTTCACTTTCTTTTTCCCTGGGAGCTTATTACGTCTTTGAGGCCTCAATTCCATCCAAGTCAAGCCAAAAGCTTGATTGTCTAAACCATAAGCTCACACCTTTTCAGTCCATTTTTCTTGTTTATATTGTTGCATTGGACTTGTATATACCTTATTTTAGCTTTTGTTTTATCTCAGATAGCTTATTTAGAGCTTATTATGAGCTTAAAGTCCAACAATCGAGCCAAAAGCTTAACTGTTGGACTCATAAGCTTTATTTCTTGCTTATTTCTTGGTTTGTAAAGTTCCATTTTCATCTAACATGTATAATATTAGTACTTAACTAATTCAGAAAATGTAAAAGCCAAAAGAAGTTCTTTTCAAGCTTAAGTGATAGCTTCTTTTGGAGCTTTTGCCCATTAGCTTATTTTTGTACATAAGCCTCCATTTTATATTTTCTTTAGTTCTTATATTTATTTTAGATTTTTGTAAAAGTTTGAGATTTTCTTTTCTGCTTAGTATTTTTAATAATTAAATATTAATTTTTAATACTTTTTAATAGTTAATAATTATTAATAATTAGTATAATTGTATAATAAATATATTTTCTGTTTTAAAATTAGTTTTATATTATTTTAGATTTTTCTAAGTTCAAATTTTATTTTTCCTAGTTATTTTTATATTTTCTAGTATTTAAGTGTATTTATAATAGTAAATAATTAATAATAAATAGAATAATTATGTAAAAATACATTTTCAGTTTATAAATTCATTTTATGATATTTTAGATTTTTCAAATTCTTTATTTCATTTATTTAAGTTAATTTTAGATTTTCTTATTATTTAATTCATTTTAATACATTTAATTCATTTTAATTTATATTAATTAATTTAATAGTGTAAAATTTATTTTAATTTTCTAATAATTTTCTTATCTTTTAGGATTCTAAAATATAATTTTCACATTTGTGGAGTTGTATTGGATGAATTCACGTTTTTATTTTGTACGCTTACATAAAATTTAGTAAGCGTGAGTTTTAGATTTTAATCGGTTAAACAATTGTAAAATAGAATTAAAATGACTTCAAAATTTTGATATTTTATATTTCCTTAGTATAATTATAATCCTTTTCTTATTTTATTTTTGTTACATTTATGTAATTATTATGTATACATATATGTTTTAGTTTTTAGTTTTCTTAACTTTTGTATATACTTGTATATTATAGTTAAATATTTTAATTTTATTTAATTTGCATTTAAGTCGCTTAGACTTGTAAATCTCTATTATAGTTATAGTCGTTTTGTTTTTATATCGTTTACGCTTTAGTTAAACGACGCTTGTATATCTTTTCGCTTTTAGGTTTCGATTATGCGCTTTTAATGACATATCCGTGATGAGCTATTACTATTCACATTCGGTGTTAGTCAATCGATTCTGTCTTTGTACATTCTTGATCATATCATTTTATTCACAAGTCATTGTATTCGTGATATCACGCCGCCAGACATAAACGATCCAAGGATATTTTAATCTTTGGTAAACTTGCATTTCTCTCCCGGTTTGTCGCCCTTTATCATCTCGTTACGGTTGACCGCTCACAAGCGGTTGGCTCGTGTGACGGAGAAATAAAGAGGGTAGTTCGGGAGGAATCAAGGAGCGTGTCCGGTTTGTAATCTCTTTTACTTATCGCTTTATCTTTACATTATGTTTATGATTGTGTTGTGGCTTGATGTTTATGTTTGGATTGTGGCAATGTGTTTTAATTCATGCTATCTATTATATTTATTGTTGAAATATTATTACCACATCTCATATTACGTCAAACTTGATCGGTCAATTTGATACAAAAGTTTTAACTTTTAAACAGAAACGTATTCACCTATCCTCTACGGTTTTCACAAAGGGTATCGTTTTGTGTTTTTCGCAAATTGATGGTTTTAATCTTGTTTAAAATTTGTTATTATTACCAGAAGAATGCATTTGTGACTATATATCGTGCACCTTTTGTTTGATTATATGTCTTTCTGTAATGGGCTTTGCTACATTCATAAAAAAACATTCACAAATGTGTTGTCCATGTGTGATTGGCTTAATCAAAGAGAAGAGAGAGAAAGTGTATCAAAATATATCAATCAAAATATAATAACACAATTTTGTGAATGTTTTGTGGATGTAGCAAAGCTCTTCTGTAATATACATTGTGTCATGCCACTTATTTTAGTTTCTTAGTTATCACAGTTTTATAGTGTGTTTGATTCATAAGTTGCCCACGTGTTGCGGTGGAAATAAATTAATATTATGAGCAAAATTATAATTTGTTTAAATTCAAAAGTTAAATGTTATGCAAAATCGAAAAAGTAAAAGTATAAGATATTGTACATCGTATAAGTGTAAGCGCAAAATTAAACGGTAAACAAAGCTGAAGGAACAAAGTTGAAATATGAAATGATAAGGGTATTCTTTTTTGAATTGATATATAGCTAGAATGTAGTTATGTGGTAACTTGAAATTGAGCTTATGAACTAACGCTTTGTTTTGTCCGGCCATAACTCAATAATATGTGATGTAAAAAATAGGGTTAATAAGTGCCTTGAAATTGGGGAATAAAAGCAGTTTTCACTTTATTTCTTGTCGTTCGATTAACCTAAGGCTAACCGGAGTGGGGGTGAGCCTCACCCGATGACGCCTCTGTTCATGAGCGACGGCCAAAACGGATTACACAAGTCACGGTCTAAATGCAAATTAATGGTGACCGGCTCACCATAGTGACATTGCAAAAGATATGGGGCCCAATACCAAATATAACCTTTGGATTTAATTTTAAAAAATATGTATGAAATGTGAGGGGAAAGTGACCAAAACAGATAAAAAATTAGAAGGAGTGAGGGGAAGTGAGAGGAGAGAGAAAGCTGAATTGACGCTGATGTGGATGTTGAGAGAGTGGTGACCACTCTCTTTAGTCTAAGAGTAGACGGAATGATCACATCAATCTTCACCTCCGCATCAGTGACACGTCAGTTTTCTCTCTCATTTCACTTCTCATTTCATCTCACCTTTCATCCTCCGTAGTCACACCACCTCACCTTATACCCTTTTTTATTTAAATACTTATCATAAACTAAAAATGTAAAATGTAAACATAAATGTATGAAATTAAAAACTTTTATTCATAAATTTAAACATTACATAGACTTTGAATATTAAAAATATTACATTTAAAACTGAAATTAAACATTACGAGACAGGTGATTGACCAAATCGGCACGAAGGTTTTGATGCGCTTGTGACGATTTGATTTGCCTCACAACTTGTAGCACTTGTTTATCGGGTCGTAAGAGGTCGTCCAGTTGATGTGCTTCCTCCAGATACTAATCAGGAGATATCGCATTTTCTTTGTCTTTTCAAACCAAGTTATGTAATATGATGAATGTATACATCATATTCCTTATTCTTTCTTTTTTCTTCGCTCGTGCGTGATTGTCTATTTTAGCCCATTTCTTTTTCAGAACACCAAACGCTTGCTCCACATCTTTCCTTGTCGATTCCTACATATGCTTATACCTTGTTCACTTATAGGTATCATCAGATGGTTTTTTAATCGTCTTAACGAGTGTCGCCCATTCCGGATTTATCCCGTCAACAAGATAGTATCCCCCATGGGTAAGTCGCGCCTTTAGCCACAAACAGAATCTCTTGTGCTTTTCCGGATTTGAGATCCTTAAATAAGGATGGATGTATAACGTTGATGTCGTTGTTCGCCCCAAAAACACCAAAGAAAGCATGTCATATCCATATGTGTTGTGATGCAACAACTTCCAACAAAATGAATGGATTCGGACCATGGTCCCGTCTAAAATATTGCACTTTATATGCGTTCGGACAACCAAACCATGGCCAATCCGTACAATCAATGCTTCCTAACATCCCCCGAAAATCGTGCGTTTTTTCGTGATGCCGATAAAGCTTTCCACATCAGTGATAGTGGGTTTCCTCTAATACTCTACTCCAAAAATTTGCATAACAAAAATACAAAAATGATCAAGAGATAGATGAACAATTTTCTCATTTGCAAATATTCGTCTAGAGCATCAGGAACCGTGTCGTATGTCAATTAACGAATTGCAGCGGTGCACTTTATCAACGGGGAAATGCATTCTCTTCCGGTACAGTCAATATTATCACGAAAGTATGATCAATGAATAGTTACCTCGTCAACTATCATTGTGAAAAGGTGTCAACTCATTCAAAACTTCTTCCAGAATGTATATGCATCGTACATCGGATTCACACTAAAATAGGCGACGACTAAACGATCATGAGCAACATAACGATCTCGCGGTACGATCTTTCTCATCGGTCGATTTTCTCGTCGTCTATTCGTAATAAACGACACTGCTCTTCTAATAAAATTCAACTCCCGACTAACAGCTTTTTGTTCTTCTTCTGAGTCGGTGAACAAAACCGTTTCAAAATTCATTTGGATAATGATGAATGAAATATATGTTGTTCGAGTAAGAATATGAGAAGATGTGTTTAAAAATGTTGAAGTTTTGGGATATTTATAGTTAAAATATGGGGTAGTGTAATTTTTTTTTATATTAATGCAACGGATAGTTTGGATGAGGGTCCCACAAAATGCACGTGAACCAAGAGGTTACTGGCTCACCTCTATCCTTCGTTATTCCCTTCTGTCACGTGTAAGATGTGTGTATGAGAATAGAGTGGTGCGTGAGGGAGGTCCTCAGTGAGGCTACACTCCCACTCCGATTAGTCTAACAAGAATAGGCTAAATTCAAAAGTAAAAAGGAAAAAAAGAACAAAATACATACTCCCTCCGTCCCTAAATAAATTTCCACGTTTGACTTTTGAAGTCTTGCTTATTCAACTTTTACCTTAAATATTTTTGTTTATCTTATATATTACTTGATACAAAATATATAAATGAATTGTGTTTTAAATGTATTTTAAGTTGGTATAATCTTTATCGAGTATTATATAATACAAACAAAAATGTTTAAGGTCAAAGTTAAACAAGAAAGACTTCAAAAGTCAAAAGTGGACATTTATTTAGGGATGGAGAGAGAATATAATATTTCCAACGACCCATAAAATGGCAAATAAGGTTTATAAAATACACAATGGTAAATAAGTTTTATAAATTTTTACCACTGTATGAGGTCGTTTGAAATATTAACTATGTATGGTGTTAAGGGGTGTTTGTTTAAGCTTATATGTGGGTTTTGAGGTGGCAATATGTGCTCAAATAAAAAAAATAGACTAATTTGCAAAAGATTTATTTTCTCTTAATTGAAGGCACATTTAGTCCATTTCTATTTTGAAATGGACATATATTGCCCATTTAAAGGATAAATGGGCACAAATGGCATGCATGAAGTGAATGCCTTAGATAAGCGAGATAAAACATGCTAAAAGTGTCAACACAAAGGTTGAGTGAGTTCATAGAGTTTGGTTAACAAGCAAAGCTTTTAAAGAGCGTTCATGCAACAAAGGCAAAGTTTTGGTCATATAGAATAGTCCACAAAGCAAAGGCATATTTTCTCTTAATATGAAGACATTACAATTGTTTTTAAGAAAACTTATAGATACAATATATTTAATTTTTAAATATAAATGAGGTATTATGTTTGAGGAATTTATTTCGTCGTTTGTGTCTTTTCTAAAACGATTTGTATAACATGCTATAGGTGAAGTATGGTAATTGTATCCAAAATATTGTTTAAGGGTGGTTTCAAGTCGTAAAGTTTGAGTGACCCAACCGACAAACGGTTTTGTCCTAGACATCACCAAAAGTGTTACAAGGAATAATTTATAGGATGACTTATATATACATAACTCTTAAAATCAATGAAAATGCATCCATGCTTGGTCCCTAGCCTTGTTTGAACCATGGCCCTTGCCTTATGGTGGCGCCTAATCGCCTTTTTAGTATGAGTCACACTCTATCGGGCTTATGAGCTTATTTGATTTTAACTTATATTACACAAGCCTCAATTTTACGGCTTATTTCGACACTTATGGGCTTACACAGTTTATTATGATATAATAAGTTTATATAAGTCCAAAAGTCACAAAATAAGCAAAGAATTAAAACTTGTGTCGAAATCAAATAAGCTTGTAAGCTTATATATTAAACAAACACCCTTTAATTTATTTAAACAAACACCCTTTAATTTATTTTCAAACTCTCCATAAGGGTGCGTTCAGTATGGGTATATGGGAATGAGGTTATGGGTTTATATCGATTAATGATGTTTGGTTAGTGGGTCCAAGAATGAAATGGTATATCATATTCATAGACTCATTACCCACTTGGTGTCTATGAAATCCATTCCACAAACCTCTCACTTTTTCACTACAAAATTCAAATATCTATACAGTTTTTTATACTATCATATTTTGTCATTCAACCATAATTTTTTTTTCTTTATGTAAGAGAGGACGGTATAATAACGCTGAAAGGAGCGTTAAACCTTAACGCTAGGGCGTTAGAGCCACGTTAACGCCTGCACGTTACCAAAGTAACACTGCGTTGAGTGGTAGATAAGTGGGGGAAAAAATTCATTTTACCCCCCCCCCCAAACGGCTATTAGCCGCTGGGGTTTAAATTTTTTTTTTTATTTTACCCCCAAACGTATTTCAAACGGCTAGTTTAAAATAAAAAAAAAATTAAAAATCATTTGATTACCACTATAAATACCGAAATAAAACACCATTTTTTTCACACTTCCACTACTCAATCCATTCAATCTTATACTTCCAATTACTAAAAAAAATTGTCGGGAGGCAACAACAACGATGATACATTCATGAATCTTCTCGGTGGTGGGTGGAATACCTCAAACCAGGGTTCATCTTCAAACCCGAACGCGGGTTCATCTTCAAACCCCAACGTCTCTTTTCCTAACCCACTAGGCATGTCTAGCCAAGATCTTTTCCTACAACATCAACAATTTATGTTTTGGCAACAAAGTCAACAAAACGCACTAAACACCAATTTTCAAAATCTACAATTCTCACAACACTCACAACATTCACAAACCGAAACACATGATATTCCCGAAACACCCACGTCTCTCCAAAGCCCAAAAGTCGTCAGAACGAAAGTCCAAAAATCCAAAGACCCGAACAAATCGATGAGGATGATGAAAATTTCAATGCGTTCTTGGGACGTTGGCAACCAAAAGAGGAAGAATTACTTGCCACGTGTTATGTAGCTGTTACGGAGGATCCGGTTGTCGGGCGTGCACAAGGATATGATACGTTTTGGCATCGGGTCAGAAATAAGTTCAATATGATAACAAGCAAGTGGAAAACGTTGAATCGTGATTGCACAAAGTTCAACGCGTATTTCAAACGTGCGCAACGGGAACAGAGAAGTGGGGAAAGTGAGATGGATGTCCTCAACCGGGCGAAGCAAATGTATCGTGACGAGTACAAATCCGCGCTGTTTGCTCTCGAGGGGGCTTGGGAGGTTTTGCGTTAGCATAAGAAATAGGACTCGCCGGATCCGGTTGATTTAACCGGCGATGTCCCAAGCCAAACAAACGAGGCTTTGTTTGGTCATGATGAACAACCACTCCCGTGCGAAAAAACGTGCTTCCAAGAAAGTAAGATCCGAGAGCACGACAAGTCTTGGGAGCCTAAGGTGTGGTCACCTAAGGTCAAGCTTTAACCTTGCCACGTCAAGACCACATCGCCTTTTAAGATTTCACCTTAACTCACAAAAACACCCTTATCATAACATTCCCAAGTTAAGGTTTAACATTTGATATTTTCAAATTCAACCCCTAAACTAAAACAAACACTTCATTTATTAAAAAACATATCATTAATTCGAAAACATATTACAATACGAAATAAATAAAAAAGTTACAACGAAATAAAAAAACACACCGCAAATTAAACTACAACATAAAGGAAATGACGAAAATACAATCTAGTGACGAGGTTGCAAGTTATATTTTTTGATGATTCGGTCTTTTTCGTCATTGATCCAAGCCACGACATTTGGATCTTTGCCATCAGTGTCAATCATAAAAAATTCATCTCTTCCAACCTTGTTATTTCATCTTTGACTTGGGCGGCCCGATACGTCGCTTGAGCGGTTTCACGTTTGATACGATACTCGTTTGTCATAGTTTCGGTGAATTGCCTTGACGAGCTCGTTCCTCCGGTGCTCGCTCCCCAATACTTGTCGTGCTCTCGGATCTTGCTTTCTTGGAAGCACGTTTTTTTCCCATGGGGCGTGGTTGTTCATCATGACCAAACAAAGCCTCGTTTGTTTAGCTTGGGACATCGCCGATTAAATCAACCGGATCCGGCGAGTCCCATTTCTTATGCTTACGCAAAATCTCCCAAGCATCATCGAGAGCAAACGACGCGGATTTGTGCTCGTCACGATACATTTGCTTCGCCCGTTTGAGGACATCCATCTCACTTTCCCCACTTCTCGTTCTCGCTGCAAGACGTTTGAAATACGCGTTGAACTTTGTGCAATCACGGTTCAACGTTTTTCACTTGTTTGTTATCATATCCTTGGTGCGTCGTTGAAAATTGAGTCTATTGAACTCATTTCTGACCCGATGCCAAAAGTATCATATCCTTGTGCACGCCCGACCATCGGATCCTCCGTAGCAGCTACATAACACGTGGCAAATAATTCTTCCTCTTTTGGTTGCCAACGTCCAGCAACGCAATGTTCGTCATCGTCATTGATTGGTTCGGGGTCTTTGGATTTTTTGGTCTTTCGTTTACCACGACTTTTGGGCTTTGGAGGAGACGTGGGTGTTTCGGGAATATCATGTGTTTCAGTTTGTGAATGTTGTGAGTGTTGTGAGAATTGTAGATTTTGAAAATTGGTGTTTAGTGTGTTTTGTTGATTTTGTTGCCAAAACACATATTGTTGATGTTGTAGGAAAAGATCTTGGCTCGAAAAGCCTAGTGGGTTGGGAAAAGAGACGTTGGGGTTTGAAGATGAACCCGCGTTCGGGTTTGAAGATGAACCCGGGTTTGAGGTATTCCACCCACCACCGAGAAGATTCATGAATGTATCATCGTTGTTGTTGCCTCCCGACATTTTTTTTAGTAATTGGAAGTATAAGATTGAGAGGATTGAGTAGTGGAAGTGTGAAAAAATGGTGTTTTATTTGGGTATTTATAGTGGTAATAAAATGGTTTTGATTTTTATTATTATTATTATTATTATTTTTTTTGAAACTTGCCTTTATTACATGTTGGGGGGAGGTGGGTAAAATGAATTTTTAAACCCCAACGGTAGTAGCCGTTTGAGGAGGGGGGGTGATTTTTTTTTCTTTTCGCCCAATTCCCTCAACGCTGCGTTATTACGTTAACATTGAAGTGTAACGCGATCGATGTGGGTAACGGGGCATAACGCCTTTGCGTTAAGGGTTAACGCTCGTTGGGGCGTTATTATACCATCCGCGGTCATTTTAACCCCTATGAAATCCTATACCTATCGCCTTGCAACAAACGGCCCCTTGATTTTCTTACCATATTTCTATCCCAAAGACCTCCCCTTGACTTCAATTCACAAATGAAAATATGACCCCAATCGATCAACTCAACAATCTCACACTAACTTGCATACTATTCACAGTTGTAATCACACTAATAATCACAATCCTGTTACTTTTATACAACAACCCATTTCGCAAGCAACTAGTTATCGAACTGGATCAATTGAAAACAAGCAGAGCTGTTAAATTAGCTGTATCAACCTTAATTGCAGTGATGATGTACATTGTGTATGGTTTATTTGATCCTGTTGATTCTGCCAATCATGCTTACCTTGTGCTGCAAGTTTCTCTTATGGGTAATTTTAGTTAACCTTCTTTTTTTTCTTTTTTCTTTTTTTTTTTTTTTTTTTTTTTTTTATTTAGGATTTTGTTATTTGAATTACTATTGTTTTATTTGGGTATAAGCATTCAGAAAATAGTGTTTGGACTTGCTCATGAGGTGAAAAATGCGATAAGACCTGAAAAAGAATAGTTTGTTAGAAAGTGGCAATGGGACCATTTTTTAGGTTAGATGTGAGGGTAACAACATAATTTAGTTTCATCTCGTATAATTGCTTTGAAACAAGCAGCTTATTGGAAATTTTGCTTATTTTGCCCCGAAATATGTAGGAGAATTATGTTTTGTCTGCTTTTATTTTAGGAGATTAGTAGAAAAAAATTAACAATCCCAAACACCCTTGTTTTGGAGTTTCTGAAGAATATGCTAAAATTCAAGTACTGATTGATCTGATTCTGGTCTGGCTATTCGATATCACATAATCACTTTGAAAATGTAGTGTCAAACAAACGGGCTAAGTTACTTTGAAATAGTTTCGACTTGAAAATATACGTTATAGGTTTTGTTACCAAGGCCTTAGGCCTATTATGGGAATTACAAGAAAAATTAACTCAAATTGAGTTGATTGGTGTTAGTAAACTGCAGAATTGATTGTCCCCATGTGATATATTACTTTTGCTTTCAGCCACATAGATTGCAAGTTAAAGTGTCACCTTAGTATGTCCAATAGGTTCCCAAGGGGTTGGCATAACATTCCATACTAGATAGCGATGGAAGTATTTTCCTTAACCCTTCCGTGATAAGATCATTTTAGTGGGATGATCAAGTAAAGGACGACATTTTCTATTCTTCTGATCAAGATTGTTTTGATGGGAACTAGCCTCCACCACGCGAGTCATCAAGTGGATATATTTGCTGTCTTTTGGATTATTAAGAAATTTTGGTATAGGAGATCTTGTAAAGTGTTTTTTCCCTTTTCGTTCATAATAATGCCAATCTCATCACACATGCTTACATGGTAAACTGATTCTTTTGTCAATATCTATGCAGTTTTATACAATGTTTTAAGACGCATTAGATTTAGTTAAACAGTTTAGTGACCTCTAGAATTAATTACTTAAGCAGTAGTACAAGCGGTCAAGCGCTTCACTTATAAGTAATTTTTAAATTATGCTAACACATGTTAATTTTAATACTCATACCATATATGTAGATTGTTCTGTCTATGCAATTAGCCAATTACTCAAAAAGTAGAAAGCATCCCACTAAGTCAAGGATTCCAAAATCCATTGATGAACAGATATGTTAAAAGTTAAGGAGAATATTAGAAAGTATATGCAATCCCAAACACTCTTGTGTAGGAGTTTCTGAAGAATATGCTAAAAATTCGAAGTTCTGGTTACTTGAGTATCACAATAAGCATAAGAAAATGTATTGCATATGAATCTCTTAAATGAACCTAATTGATCTGATTCTGACTATTCAATATCACATAATCACTTTGAAAATGTAGTGTCAAACATGCGGCTACATTAATTTGGATTAGTTTCGGCTTGAAAATATACTTTATATATTCTGTTGCCAAAGCCTCTAATGAGTATTACAAGGGAATTTAACTCAAAATGAGTTAATAGTTACGTATCGGTGTTACAAAACTGCAGAAATGGTTGTCACCACTCACCATGACAATGTATTAGTCTTTCTTTCTGCCGCTTAAATTACAAGTTCCAGTGTCCACCAGACCACCACCCGAGTCATGAAGTGGATATCTTTGCTGTCTTTTGGATTATAATAGGATATTTTGGTTTTGGAGATCTTTGTAAAGTATTTTCTCTCCCTTTGTGTTCTTGAATACCAATCTCAACACGCATGCCTACTTGGCATAATAACTATTTTTGTCAATATCTATCCTGTTTTATACAATGATCTAAATCGCATCAAGTTTAGTTAAGCGGTTAAGTGACCCTAGAATTAATTACCTAAACAGAAGTACAAGCGGTCAAGCGATTCACTTATAAGTAATTTTAAATTATGCTAGCACATGTTAATTTAAATACTCATACCATATATGTAGATCGTTCTGTGTATGCAATTAGACAATTACTCAAAAAGTAGAAAGCATCCCACTAAGACAAGGATTCAAATATCCATGGATGAACAGATATTAATAGAGATTAATGTTTGCGTATGTTTTCCCGGGAGACCACTAGTTGCTTATCAAAGCGGTAGGGGATAGTTAACTCTTTGCCATTCCGGCAGCCTTGACTTATCAGAGTAGTTTAAGTGATTTCTACACTCAGTTGTTGATCAAGCATCTTTGGGGATCCTAGTATTTTGGCTTTATATCAGCTCAATTTCAGTTCTCTTTCATGATGTTAATATGGATGAATTGACATGTGTTATTCTTCCATAAGGAGTTATGTTGCTGTAGACACATTACAATCTTGTTTAAATCCGGATGAACTGTGTTATTGTTACATCTTACGAAGTCTGTTGTTATTAGTGATTGACTTTAGATGTTGATAAACTAGCATGTATCAACCCTTTGTATGAATGGTCCTCTTTAAGAAAACGTTATTCCCCCCTCTCTTCCCCTTATAAAAACAATAGTTTCCTCTTAGGCATGTTCGTAAGTAACAAATGGAATTATCTGCGGTTTTCTGTAGTAATGATAACATTTGTTTAGTTTTGCAAATCTGTTATAATAATGATTCCAAACTCTATCCAGTTCTTATTTTTGCTGCACTATTTATACGAATCTTTTGGTTAACACGGGTAAAATCATGAATTCATGCAGGCTTCTCTCTTTCCTCTTGCTGACAATACACAACGTACACCAATACATCAAAGAAGTAGTCATGGTTACAGACTCCATAAATACTGCAAGGAAACAAAACCAGGCTTATGAAGAGAGTATGAAAATAAGTGCAAAAGAGGCGAACTTGATAAGAACAAAGATATCTAGTTTGAAAACAGAGATCACAAAACTGGAGTCTAAATGTAATATAAAGGAGCAAGAATTGCAGTCTAAAAGAGCCGATTGTAGTGCTCTGAAAAATCATTTAGAAGGCCTTCATGCAGAATATGACCGTTTACTAGCATATAGTGAAGATGTTAGAGATCAACTGCGGAACATCAATGAAAACATGTCTCACACCAGTGAAGAAAAGACGGTATCTTTTGATGATGAAAAAGAAAGAATTGAAAAAACTGGGAATTGGCCTTGGAGTCGATGGGGATTGTGACATTTAACTGTGTAACATCTCAACATGTCGGTACTTGTATAGAGAACATTTTGGTAATCACTCACATAGCAATATTTGTTAATTGTTCAGTATCTATCTAAAGCTGAGAATTTGTGACCTGATCTACTTTCGCCCACCAACGTTGTAAAATCGTTTTTTGGACTGGGCACTGTTTTAAGAATATAATAAGTATTAGTTCTGAATCTTTTAATCATGTTCATAAGATCTCCACTGCTCCACATATTCTGTTTTCACATAAGATCAAATGTGAAACGTCGTAAAGACGTATCATGATTCCTAAATGTAGCATCTCTACAATATGTGACCTTGTATAGGAGTTTTTAGAGCAATCTTTGAAAGCAACCCCAGCTCCTGCGTCATTGGTACGTAATCTCGTCTCTAGTTACTGAAGAAAGAAACAAGATTCGAATGTCGTGATCAAGTAGCACAAATGTAATGCAATACAGCACATAACAATGGCTACAAAGCATCTTCAACAACCCACACTCATCTATATCCAACACCTTTATATCTTTCCGTACATGCACATACAAATGTATGTGATTTTATGATCTTTATTTTACACAACTTGTTGCGTTGGTGCCTTGGTGGGATGACAAAGTCGTCATCACGTGTTGTTTGTATGACTAATTTATTTATAAATAGGAAAATCTACAAAGTCGTCATCACGTGTTGTTTGATATATGACTAAGTAGGAAAATCTACAAATTGCTAGAATTTTGGATGGCGCTAGCTCCACTTGCTATGAAAATTTTATGAAAATTTAGGGTGCGTTTGGTATGCTGTTATGAATTACAATAGGTATTGTTTAGAAATAAGATGGACCTTTCAGGTATGAAAATACCTTGCTCTTTTGAGTGGTAATGAAGTATGAAAAATATGTACCTTTCAATCCTATATTTGAAAGATGTATATCTTAACCAAACAATTGCAATCATATCCAATGTGATTCTCTCATTCCGATTCTCTCCTACCAAATGCACCCTTAGAGATCTTGTTTGATGAGTGTTTTGTATGAATCAGTTAAGTATTAAAAATAAAGCCTTTTAGAAGTTGAAAAACGCGTTGATTTTATTAATAATGTGATCTAATTAAGGTGCTTGAAAGTCTACTTGCGTCCTTTTTTGGGCCGCTACTGAATGGTCGAATATTTTAGCTTCGTTTGATAAAGGACGTTTAGATGTTGGTAGTCTTAAAACTTTCAATAATTTGCTTTTGTTAAAGTGGGGATGGCGTTTAGTGAAGAATTCGGGTGCATTGTGGGTGAAAGTGATTAAATAGATTAATGGGGACGAAACAGGCATAGATATTAAAGGTTGTCAAACTAATGGGTTATGGGCTAGCAACGTTGGCACGATAAATCATCTTCATTCAAATGGTATCGTTCCTTTGAGCTCTATACGTTTCAAGGTGGGAAATGGCTATTTGATTCGTTTTTGGAATGATACATGGTTAGGAGATTAGCCTATTTGTATTCGATATAATATGTTGTTTCATTTGGAGAAGGACAAAATTTGCTTAATCAGATATCGTATTGTTAATGGCTATTGGTCGTGGGATTGGCGTAGAACAATTAACGTGGGGAGATCGCAAACAGACTTCATTAGCCTTTTGGGTGAGATCGGTTCTATGGGGATAGATGAAGATGGAGATTCTTGTGTTTGGTCTTTGTTTCAAGATGGTAGATTCTTTGTGAGTAACGCGAGGCATCATATAGACAAGTGCATGCTTCCTACTATGTCTCCTTGTACAAGGTGGTATAAGGTTATCACGAGGAAGGTAAATATTTTTATGTGGCTTTTGTTTTTGGATAAATTACCCCATCACTTAAACTTGTTATATCAGTGGTCGGACATTGAAATGATTACGTGTCAGTTATGTAACGAGCATGTGGAGTCAAACGACCATGTTTTCTTTTGTTGTGATATGGCTTCAAATGTATGAAGGCTAGTTCGTTCTTGGAGTGATTCAAATATCCCAATTTTGAACTCATTTGAGGAATGGGATGTGTAGTTTTTGTCTTGGCGCACTTCAAAGGAGTTGAAAGATCGTGCCTATGTCATTCTAGCCGCAACATGTTGAGTGATTAGCTTATCGAAATAACGCCACATTCAACTCTCAAGTTTTGAGGAAGTGTGACATCTTTGATAATATTCATCTTTTTTCTTATTCTTAGATTAAGTTTAGAGTTAAAATGCGTAGTGGTTGGAATGATTGATTAAAATCGCCTTTTTGTAATTTGTTGGCGCCTTGCTAGTTTTCTCCTTTTATTATACATCGCCGTTCAAAAATAAACTACAGCTAATCACTAAGTGTTATATAAGTTTGTGCGACATGAAAGTTGATGAGAAAGGATTGGTTTACATCTTCTAAAACACTTGATGAAGAGGGTTTGGTATACTATAAAATCGGCAAAACCTCCCAACATGGGTCAAGGAAGTATTTAAATGACAATCTTTTGGGTGAGAAGTTAATCTCATGGCATTAGCTAGGTTGCTCAAAACTAGTATTGCGCCTCGTACTTCGAGGGCATAGATACTAGTAATTTCGTTGTCACTCATGAGTGTCACGAGTTTCCTTTCATTACTCGAGAATCCATGCTTACCTAGCTTTACAAATTACAAAAGATGATTCGCCTCATCTTTTACTATCAAATGACCATGAATTCATGATATCTTTTTCATATTTGCTTACATCTTAAATAACATAAAAATAATAATAATAATAATAATAATAATAATAATAATAATAATAATAATAATAATAAAAAAAAAAAAAAAAAAAAAAAGTTTGAAAATAATCTATTATTATGTTATGTTTATCTTTAGATGTAGGTTTTAGCTTTATTCATGGAGGAATGACGTATAGAACTTGGCAAACAAATGACAAAATCCCAAAAATCAAAACAAATCCTAAAGTGATTAAGTGCAATCTTGACACCCTTTTGATTTGACTAATGTGGTATCCGTCATGCGACGATAAGTGTAGTTATATGTGTTTAACTGCCGTTTAGTGAATTCGTTTCACAACACTTCGAATGTATATGTGTATATTGTAAGTGTTTGTTTGGGTTCTGTAATTTCCGTAGTTTTCCCGACATCATTATTCCCGATATAGAAATACCGCAATCTCTTACGCGTCAAACACTACCCCAAAAGTATATGATTTTGACGAATCAAGATTATATTGATTGAAATAAATGAAATAAAGGTTAAAGTTGTAAAAATTTGAATTAAAATAAAATAAACCCATTAAAAATATAAAACTAAAACTTATAAAAATATATCAAAATGGATGTTGAATTAAAGAGCGTAAAATTTTAGAAAATATGGTGAAATTAGATTATAAAAAATAAGTAGATAAAAGATATTTTAATTTAAAATAAATATGAATTTTAGTTGAGAACGATATACGCTATTTTATAATTGGAAATATTTATCTTAATTTTTAGTGGTTAGGAGTTAGGTTTGGAGTTTGTTAGAAGTTAGTCTTGAAGTTTGTTAAGTGTGCGCTATCTCACGATTGGGCTCCTTATCTTAATTTTGGTTAGAAAAACTCTTTATATAATAAGCAAGTAAAAAAGTCTAAATTTTTAAGCATTCTAATTTTAGAAGGCCTAAATGCATTATACAATCACTCAAAACACGTTAATTTTGAAGGGTTTTTATGGGTCTTTTGGTCGTGTCGTAACTGGCAAACTTTAAATTAAGAACGGTTTATAAGTGCGTACTTTTGTTTATTTTACTGTACTCTTAGCATAAAATTTTGCCCGATATGTTAAGTCTCTTGCGCATGTATCACACCTTTTGTACACTTTTAATTAATCAGAGTTGCATGCATTGTCATAAAACTTATACACGTACGTTTAATATGTTACTTAAAAACTCGATAACCCAGCGTAAAACATTTGTCAACTTGGTAATGTTAGTTGCATAAACATTTTGCTCTTATAAGTAGAAGTCGTACACAACATTAATTGCATAAACGTTTTATCAGTTATTCATCCATACAAACGTTCAATGAGCTAATTAATCGATGAAAGATAACCACTTACCAAAAAACATCATATCATATATATGGTACATTTTGTTTTTCTTTGACTTTTAAGCTTTCTATCAATCAAAAAGCCTTATTTATTGGGTCCGAGAAGATAATGGGAAGGCAAGAAAACCACATAGAGTACATCATGACTCGATTTGACGACCAGCTTCCATTTGAGAAAGAAAGTATCAAGTTGATCAAATCATCGACCTTATGAGCAAGTGTCTGGTGGATTCCAACACCTCCTTTTAGTATTTTTCTAGCTTACAATGATTCCGATTCATCGAATGACTTGATTCCCATTCGTTTGGTATGGTACAATAATATAGCCACCGATATATGATATATGTATATATAGATTGTTCATCGTACATATTATGTTTCAAAGGTTTTCCTTTAAATGCTAAATATGAAAATTTTAAATGAGACAATATCTGATTTATATATTAATGGATGAAATTACAACGTCGTATTTCATCGTTTTCTCTGAAACTCTAAATATGTCGACTTAGATATATATAATTTCTTAACGAAGGAATTAAATTTAATAACATGTTGAGCCACCACGAAGGCAGGCTAGGCATCCGAGGTGCATCACCTCAGTAGCGGACATAGAACGATTAATTACTCTAATCGTGTGAACCACATTATAACTTTATGTTGTTTAATTTTGTTTTCTATTGTTCTTCTATTCTTCATTTGAATCGGTTTTTCTTAACAGCCACTAGAGGCAAGAAGGAACAACCACGTCTTTGGTTGCATGTATTGATTCATCGGTCTTTCTTTATTGTTGATTATATAGCGAAAATTACTGTGGGTTGTTCACGTCTGCATTGCCGATTTTATCCTCATTCTCAAAAATACCCATCAACGCGTGTATTTATTTACACTATATACACGAGATTGGTGTGTATGGCAAGAATGAGTTTGATAATTAATTCATGACAATGTCGGGAACAAAATACAAGCACATACACGACATTGTTTATTTAATATTATCCACGCCCCAAGCACCAATATAGTGTATATCTTTTAACTATATACACGATATATGACACAATCTGAAAAGTAACATGTTAATGTCATGTATCTTTTAATACAGTGAAGATTCATACACGATATATGACACAATCTGAGGTGTATGGCCAAAACAAAAGTGTGTTGTCTAAAAGTTCAATTATTAAATTAATAAAAGAAGAAGAAAAGTTAAGAACATGCTAACATTAAAACATAATTTAAAACAACTTTTATTTTACTTTTTGCTTCCAAACTAATTCCAGTAAAAGTACAATATGACTTAAACATTTTATAAGAGATAAAAAGGAAATAGTAAAGGTTTTTGTGATGTGAAAAGTCGGTTATTAACCATAACGCTAAGCCTGCTATTAGCAAAACTCAAAAGAATAAGCTAAAAATCACGATATGAACTTCAGGTAACTAACAAGGGCGTCTCATGAATTTATAAAATTTTTGAAGATTTTGAACGAAATCACATAATGAGACCTTTCAAAAAGTAATGTTATATATAAAGTGTCATGGTTTTTAATATATAATACAATTATTAATTTATATATTCTAACATATTACTCATTTAAGATATTTTCTCATCTAAATATTTTTTTTTTCTTGAAAAATATATATACATATCATACAACTATTAATCTGGACAAATTTTAAGCGCTTTAAAATTTTAAAGCCTGAATCTGCCTCTCACCAGACACCTTCAAAAACAAATGACAACTAATATAGATCCAGACTTGTATATTATATACACAACGTACATTTTGATCGAGACTTGTATATTATATACACAACATACATTTTTGATCGGCGTTCATACTTCATGTATACATGAATAAACGAATAAAATCATTGTGTTAGTAAAAAATCTGAAAACATAAACACATCGTGTGACTTGTGAATAAATAGTTATTTGTGACTTGTGAATAAATAGTAAAAAATCTACACGTCGTGTATATTTTTTTCTACATCACAAGCCACCCGACATTAACACGCGCTTTTAAGATTCTCATATACGTCGTATATAGTGAAAATGTATACACTATATCGGTCTTTATGGGGCGTGGGTAATATTAAAAAAACGATGTCGTGTATGCTCAGATTTGTTACCCGACATTGTCTACACATTAATTACCAAACTCATTCTTTCATACACATAAGTGTATATAAATACCCGACATCGATAGGTATTTTTGAGAATGAGGATAAAATCGGCCTGCAGACACAATCCATCGAATATGTAGAAGACAAATCGTTTCGCATTATATGTAAATGTTATTTCATTAGATGTATTAGAATCATATATGCTACTACGTTTGCACATCAATCCTCACATATGCGTGTGTATTACTAATTAATGTATACACTGAAGGAAACGTGAAAACGGATGACTTAGAATTATTGTCAACTAACATCTTATTTTATACTGTAACAAATATACATCATAATAAAGGTATTAAAGTGCTAGTAAATCATTAGTAATTTAGTAGTAGTATATAAAGTATATATATCCATACAGCTTACATGCAATGTTTTATTTATAAGCTGTGAGTAAGATCATTAAATAATACAGTAAACTTTAGAGCAGCCGGTCTCACTTCAAGTTTAAAGCCTAATAGCAGATCGAGGATGTGTCGTATGATCATATATGATCCCATGATCCAATCATAATACGCACATGTACATTGCAAGCATAAAAACCTATAGAATCAAGTCGCCTTTTAGAGGATATATATCCTAATCCTTATTTTTATTACTACTAGTCACTTAAAACTTAACCCACTTGAAGATTATATTAATGCCACGTCAAACTTTTAAGGAGCACTTTGTGTACGCTTTTGTGGATAAGACACCACGGTGCTTGCTTGGTAATGCACACGCGTAATTTTTATCCTTCTACTATGAAAAGTTCATTATATAATTAATATTTGTCATGTAAATCAATTAATCAATCCTACCACTCATTTCTTTTATTAAAATATATTCACCCTTTATTTAAAAATTAAATATCTAACAAACCGTTAATCGTTACGTCGAAAAATCATATTATTCGACGAATTAAATTATCTTTCATAGATATCGTTGTTATATATTTCGACGAACTTTTTTTAAAAATTTGTCAGGAAAAATCACATGTGATTTGTTAAAATCACACGTGATTTGATTTTTACTGAATCACACGCGATTTTTAAAATCATATGTGATTTTTCCTAAATTTAAAAAAAAACTTCGTCGAAAGATATAACAACGATATCTATGAAAGATAATTTAATTTCGCCACGATGTATTTTTTTAGAATAATATTTATCGTTTGCGAGATATGCTGTTTTAAAAAAAAGTGGAAAATGATTTTTACTAATTTAGATAGAAAATAGATGGGCTACGATTGGTTCATTATTATATGACAATATGTAGTTATATATGGATCTCAACTCTACAATTCATATAATTTCTCTTACATGAATCCTAGTGATTTTATCCTTTTTGTTCCTAATAAAAGAGGAAAATAAAGAGTAAATACTTCAAGGAGCTTTACCCGGAGTAATACTTAAAATGACACGGAAATATGTCCACTACTAGTTTCTAATGTGTACGGACAAAGGTCTTCAAAACCGAATTTAATTAGTATAGGACTATAGGTCAAAATCTTACGACGCAGTTTTTATCAAATATAATTTGTCAAACTTTGATACAAAATAATTAATTTTGATTTATTTTACGAAATCTGAAAGTTTACTAATTTTACTTTTTTCTAAAAAAAACCCGGATAGGCGAATTTCATTTGTTTTCTTCTCGCCTTTTTCTGTTCTCTTGAGAATTAAACTCGGGAGCGCAACGAAGCTATTACCAAAAAAAATGGTATAAATGAACTTTGCTTGATTCGAATAATTTATGTACGCAAATAAAATGTGTAATGAATTTAAAGAAAGTTCTTGGATGAAGTATAATAGTTTGATTTTCCAATATAAGTATTTTCAATCAGTTTAATTCACATTAGTAAAGCTAAAATTATGTTTTGAAACATTTGTAAAAAGTTAATAATAAAACAAACATTCAGGGTGCAAAACTGGAGCTATCTTACTCGAACTAATTTACGATGAAATAAACAAGTTTAGACACAATCTTTATTTCCGTTGTTTTAGAATGGCCAACAAAATGAAAAGCAACTTAATAGAAATCTTAATCGATAATTTGTACGAAATAATCAAATTGTAGATGTTTTAAAAACCAATAGTTGAACCAAGTTAATTGCTTTAGATTAATGTCGCACCTACTTATGTGAAACCAAATTACTTATTAAATCTGAAAAATAAATAAATAGATAAACCACGTATTTAATAAGGGGTAAATATCATTACAATTATACGGTGTTCTAATCAAGACTCAGCTGATGACCAATCACATATTAATTTTCAAAATACCAAACGATTACTCACGATAAGAAATGATGATATATAGTAAATATTAATTTCAGACAACTTTTTAAAGTATATATAAATGTAGAGTAAATGAATTTTTTTAAATAAAAGTGTTTTAGTCATCTTTTATATTTTAAGTTTGAAACATATATTTTCTATATTTATATGTAATATAGATTTTAACTAAAGATATAACTCAAATAATACTTAAATGAAAAGTATTGATTTTAAGATTTTGAGTGGGACTACATAATCTCTATAAAAACACTTTCCGTGTGCAACTTGGTTTTTCCTAATTTGTTTCTACCTTTCCACTAAAATTAGAAGTGCATGATTCTTGCACTATATTTATAACATATTTATAAAGATTGAGTCGTAGAATAAAGAACGACTTTTTCGTGTCACTCCGCTTTTGACGCGTGACTTTTTTAAGATGTAGAATAGCGATATATTTTCTATAAATTAATGGTTTAGAGTGCGTGTTTTTTTAAGTTGTAAAATAGAATATACTTTCCATTAGTGTTCCAATTTAGCACGTCCTACTCAGTAAGTGTTCCAATTTGGTGCGTCATCCCACGACTAAATTGGAACACTTATGAAAATACATTCTATTCTACGACTTAAAAAAGACACGCTGTAAACGAGCACTTATGAAAGACATCGCTATTCTACGCCTTTTAAAAAGACACGCACTATAACTTACACTTTGAAAATACGTTCTATTCTACGACTCAATCCCTATTTATAATACAAAAGTTGACATAAAAACATGAAAATTTGATAAGAAGCATGTAGATAAAGATATTTGAATCTAGTTTTGCACTTACGGTTTAAGATCATCTGTTATATATTTCAATATATGAAAGTTATTACAGCACTATACAACAATGGAAACATATGAGCATTATACATGCATTCGCGCTTGTTAGGGCACCAGCAATAGAAGGTTTATAAAATTTGAAATGGTTTATAAGTTAAGATGGAAAAGAAAAAAAAAAGATATAAAGAAAAGAAAACATGGTCTCATATAGGGCTGAGCAAACAACTCGAACGAATCGGATCGGACCAGACCGACTACATTCGGTCGGTCTCGGCTTTTGGGCTAATTCAGTCTCGGTCTTGGTCGGTCTAGTCCGATCTGAACCATAAATCGACATTTTGCCTTGTTGGACCGGACCGACCGACGGACTGGACCGGACCGGACCGACCATATTCGGTCCGGTCATCGGTCTCGGCTTTTAGGCTAATTCGGTCTCGGTCTTGATCGGTCCGGTTCGGAACCGCTGCTTCACCCTAGTCTCACATGTGTCATAAAACCCTAAACTACTCATTTTTCTACATCCCTTAATAATTAAGATACAATTCCAAACCCAAATCCTAAAACACAACCAAACACCTTATGTTGTATTTATTAAATCCCAAACTTAAACAAACCACACATACCAAACGGGCCCTTATAATGTTTATATGTTGGTCCATTGTATTTAGAGTAAAATACACTGTGTCGTCCCTAATCTTGTACATGCTAACACGTTGAACAAAAAGTTGCCTTTTTCATCACGGAGTCCAAAACATGGTGTTTATATGCTAAACTCGTCCTCGACCATTAACGCCGAGGTCAATGTTCCGTTATAGTCCATAAAATACCGTTATCCTTTTATTGTTGAGGGTAGAATCGTCTTATTACCTTGATGTACTATAGCAGATGTCTTGTCCAATTTCCCGCCATAATGTATAATATAACTAAGCTGTGTACTCACTGCTTATCCCCAAACTTGTTTTGGAAGTCTACCCAAAAAACCATAATGCAATGTCAACCATCAAATCAAATAATCTAAGTAAGAAAATAACAAACACCAACCTTGGATTTACTCTATGGCGAATTAGAGAATATCCTTTCTTTGAAGACCATGAAATTGAGGAAAAAGTTGCAATAAGGAGATATGGTAAGTGTTTTTTGGTTGTAGTATTTTACAATTATATGTTAGTACAATTTTTTAAGTTATTCCCCTTTTAGGTAACTTTATCATATCATTGTTTTTGTACATTTTTTATACAGCGGATGAACCAGGATCCTTTAGCATGAGGTTCCATTATGAAGGTATGATGGATCGATGTATTCTAACCAAACTAACTTATATAGCTTGTAAGGACTTAGTAACCTCGGATAAATCCTAAGTTGCTAACAAATAAACACTGAACTAACTCTATTAAATATGCGGAATTTACTTAACAAAGCTAAGAAGAATTAACTTTAACTTTAACGATTATATTAAAACTCGAATCGCTTGTTACAGATTCTTTAACAACTCTAAAACTCTAATAATGCACGCACGCCTAATGCCAATCTAGGGTCCTTTTAGGCTTAAGTATAACCCTAGTCGGTTTACAATTACAAACCTTGTACATCAAGTAATACTAAACTTAAACTTAGAACATTCTAGAATTACAATATAATCCTTAACGATTTTGCATAGCAGTCCTTTGACCTTGCAAGATTTTGATGATCAAGCGTTACTGTCTTTCTTCTTTAACAAGATTTTGACTTCAAGATTTAACTCTTCAAGACTTTGACTTTATATATCCCAACAATCCTCCCCTAACTTGAATTCTACTTGCTTGATTTCAAGTTCCTTTGTATATTTGACTTTAACATCTTTGTCTTCAAGGATTGTATCTTTATCTTCGATTTTGTCTTTGTAATCTACGTGCTTGTATAATCATCATCAAAGTAGTCTTTATCAAGAATTGTTTTCAAAGAACTATCAAGAAACCCCATCTTTTCAAAGAACATATGACAATTTGTACATCGATCATTTAAGTTTCACTATTCTCATCACTTCCGGATGTGTAAACTTTGTGAGAGGTGAATCATTGAAATTTTAATGGTTTTGATGTCTCTTTGCCAAAGTCATTAACTCGAGTAGCCAAATGTTTAGGTGTGTAAGACCATGGTACATTGATAACCATATGATTTTAGCAAATCATCGCCTATCAATGATTTGATTTGTCTTTACCAAAAGTTGTACCCTTTGGACTAGTTAGTTCTTTCGACCATGGTGAACTAATTACCATATAAATGGTTTTTCCACGACCTTTACCACAAACCATTTTTCTTGTGGGCTAGCCAACTCTTTACATTTGTTGATATGGTGAGTTGATTACCATACAACTTATTAGCAAGTTGTCAACTATATAACGGATTTGAGATATCTTTACCGAGCCGCTTGCTCATGGATTAGCCAGCTCTTTTGTTAAACATGGTGAACTGATAACCTATTGCTATAACCATCTCAAAACCATTGTTGCTTTTAACTTTGTTTCAAAATATTCTTTACTTAACAAAAGTTTTTCTTTCAAAAACATTTATCGGTTTATGCCGAACAAGATTTTGATTAAAGTAACGTTTGTTCAAGAAGACTAAGCGATACTTTGAATAAAGCATCGATTTTCAAAAATTTATACAATTATAAATTATACCAAGATTTATGCTTCATCATCACCATAGTTGTCCATCCGATATATAATTCAATCACCATCGTGGTCGTTTATTCTCTTCCTCAACTTCCATTCCATGATCCAAAGATTCTTCTCATGAGATCACTTGTCAAAGGATATCTTCTTCGCCTAGCATGGGATCATAGTTCCATCTTCCAATTCTAAAGCATGAACTCCTCGATTCTTCAAAGAATCTCCACTTGTAATCTCCAGTTCTCTTGATTTTGCGAGTTCATCATTGCTTGTTTCCTCGGTTTGAAGATAGTTGTCGATCTCTAGTAATACTAAGCCAACTCCACTGATGGAATATGTTCAAAGTATTCTTGGACTAGTTGATATAGTTGAAACAGATCCGCTCTATCAATAATATGCGATACATCCCATAGTAAATTGAATACTCAAACTTTCATCCTCCTATGGAACATCAAATAATCTCCATCTTTTGACTCTACAACTTCAAAAGTGGTTATCTTTGATTTCTTTACAGCATCAGCATCTTTGGATTTAGGATTCTCAAAGTCAACAACTCTTATATAGTTTCTCAGCTCATCAATCAGTCTCGATCTTAACTCAATCTTCTTTGATAACTGTTCACCAGTTGTTCTTTTCTTTTAAGCTTCTTTTAGTATCATCATTCTTTGCTTATCATCATCTTTAAAATCAGAATACTATCAACTTGTTTTTGATAAGCTTCTCTTACCAATTCATACAACTGTTTCATCTCAAAATAATTCATCAGAATCCTCAGATACCCTTGACTTTTCAAATAAGCCATCATAGCATTTCTTTCTTTAGCCTTACTCATTGGTCTTTGTGGTATAATGCCTTCGTGTTTTTCCACCGGTTGAACAATTTCAACACAAACTTAGCTCCTAGCTCTCAGCAGCCTTCTTCATTCTTAGCCACTTCAATGGCTCTTAACTCGCTAAAGTTAGCTTTTTTCTTCTTTGTTTCCACCAGTTTACCTTTATCTTTTGGATCTAAGACGGTTGAGAAGCTTGTGATTGTTCTTCAAGAACTCCCGGAATGCTAACACCCTTGGTCTTGATAAGTTGTGCAATATTTCACCTACGCTTTATCATCACTTGCATTGTGCACTACTTTGGTGTAACATCTTCCTCTTCTTGTAGAATTGTTGAAGGACCAAACTTCTTCATCAAAATTCAAAGTTCTTGGTGTAATCAGCTCTTGTCTATGAGTTTCTTGAAGACCAATACTTTGATCGACAGACCTTGATCATCGGTACGTTGAACAACAGCTTCTTTGAACTCCGCTCTTTAAGACTCAGACTTTCAATATTGACTGTGCTTGAAAGATTGAGGTTCATCTTCTTTTCTTCATAAAATTTATCATCTTCTTTCAAATTCTCTTGCTCTAAATTCCTCCCAATTGGACGAAGATTGTCATGAACCTTTTGCTTGAGAAGTCTTCTTAAAAGCTTTCGTTTCTTCGTTTCACCTTGGCCCATAATCGTGATGTTTGACTAAAGGCCGACAGCACCTCTTAAGTCTTCTAAACTTGGTCTTTAACTGTGCTATTTGTGCACTTGAGCCTCGCTTGTTTTCTTCAATCTGACTAGCTCCCTGGTCAGAACATAACTATCCATACTAATCCTTCAGGAGGTATAGTAGTTGATCTCCTCCGAGGATGATGAGGAAATAGGGATATCCGGTTCGACTCAATAGGTGGAGTATCATGGTGAGATGAGGTAGGTGAAACCTGTAGTACCTTCGCGTGCATCAAGACCTTGAGAAGCGAGACCTTGAGATGCAAGATCTTGAGAAGCAAGACTTGAGTTGAAGCGGTACTTCTCTTGCATCACTAGTGCAACCTCATCTCTAATTGCTTGAACAATTTCCATCATTGATGTAGTCAATGGAGTGTTCCTTCCAAAGAAATGATCACTATTCCTAGCCATGAAGGTGAAGATCTTCGCGGTTGTACCACAACCGGTAATAGACTCAAGGCTTTGGTACATCTTGAAGTTGTTTATTCAAGAAGACTTGAATAAATCTTAGATACATCAACCAGCGTGATCCATGAGAGATGTGAGATAGCATACCATCTAAAATCGACCTTGAAAAATTGAAGATACGATTTGTAGCCAATCCCACCAAAGCGTATGCTATATTGGATCCAAATTGCTCCCATGAAGTACTTTTAGAACTCGATACAATGAAGTAAGACATGTACCAAGTACTTCCAATGCGGACTAAACAAGGGCTTCTTGAATGTCGTTTACATTAAAGACCCTTCATATCCGATGTCTCTCAACGTATCCCAAAGAAGTCGCTTTATCAAATCGAATAGCTCCTTCGCATCATCAAATAATAAGTCTTCATGAATTGATGCTTCACTAAGTTTCACAAGCCTTCCAAAGAACTTTAGCTTGTATATACGAATCATCATTCTCCATGTGAATCGTAGCAGTAGCCCAAAACTGTTGAATCCAGGACTCAATGACATCTGGTTCAACCAAAAGTGCATAACTAATTGGAGACCCCGTGAGAAAATCAATGATGTCATGGAATGCGACATTAGCTTTAGTTTTATCCAAATTCGCCACCATTTTGTGTTTAGAAACGGTGTTTCTGTTCGCCATTGATGGTTGTAAAAGTGATTGATTCGATGAATAAGTAATTGTGAGAGAGAGAAATATGGAAAGATTGATAAGAATAAAGATGAGAGGAAAATCTGAAAGTAGTTATTTATAGGTAAGATTTGAAAATCACACCCATAATAACAAAGTTACCGTTATTTGAATTTTACCCTCTTTTGACCGTTGGAACAAGATGTTGATAAGACAAGCGATGCTTTCCGTCTTGTGATACTTTCAGCAAGATTTTCATAGAACCAAAAGTAGTACTTTTCCGCCTTCTTCATAATGGCGAAACTTGTAAATAGGCATTGAATTGCCTCCCTCAGCAATGCATGAGACCTGCCTAACTAACTAATCGGTCCTCCCCTTAAATGTAGCTTAATAATTAATCATTCCAATACTCACCACCAATTGATTAAATCTTGAAACATCAAATCCTTTGGTGAGTAAATCAGCTATCACATATCCGAGAGACCACAAAGGTTGAACTTGAGCTCCTCCACATATCTAACATTCTCAAAATCTATGCTCCCGACTTAATAGTTCCTTTGTTGTAATTCTTCCTCCACTAGCATCATTCCCAAATGCAACTCTTCCTCCATAATAGGATCTAAAATCGATGAATCTCTTTGTCTCTGTCATGCTTCCGAGGCAACCACTATCCACAATTAGATGATCTTTAAGCTACTCTTCCGGGTTGCCCTGCATAAAGATAAAAGAGTTAGTTAATTTTAGGAACCCAAGCCATTATCGACTTGTGTTCCCTTATGGAGTTACATACTTAAATTCTTTAAGTATGTAATTCCACTATCTTTAAGCACATGATCAATTATCTTTGGTTGTTCAAAAACTTGTGTTGGTTTTTCAATAAAATCTCTTTTCATCCAAGTTTTCTTTATTATTTTCAACAAAAATCTTTGTTTCACCCACACTTGCCGAAAGTAATGTTTGTTCCCATCGATTTTCCTTCTTAACCCAGCTTGGTTTTAACTTCGGTGTAGAGTCACTTGATCTAGCTACTTTCTTTGAGTTGAAACGTCTTCTAGATTGATAGTAATTAGATCTCCTAGGGTTTCTATTCCAAAAGTGTTTGGTGAAAATCGAGCAAGACTTTGAGAAAGTCTTGTTTTGGCTTAACAAAGACCTTGAAAAGTGTTTAAGGATACCGAGGGTTTTGAAAAGGTCTTCTCGGTGAGGTATCTATAGTTTTGTGAGAAGTTACTATGGTTAACCCTATGTGAATGATTCCAGTGGTTTATTCTCCCTTGGTTTTTGTTGGCGGATCCGGTCTTTGGGAATTTGCTTAAGTAATCTTAGTGAAAGTCACATCCTTGATCGATGATCGAACTATAACAAACAAAACACAATTTTTGACCCATACTCCCAAAATTTCTTCCTTTAGGTCTATGATTAAAAGTATCATGTGTTTTTGATGAATGATGAAAACTGCTTTTGACCAAAATTATCCCAAAAGGTTTAGCAAGATTTTGAAAAGGTTTTCTTAAAGGTACTATCGATCGTGCAAAGAAGACTTTGAGTTGAAGGTACCGCTTGAATCTTAACATCATCAACTTTAGGTTTTTCAACTGCTTCTTTTGGGGTTTCTAACTAGATTTACCAAGAAGCTTCTTTCTAAACTCTAGATTGTCTACTCCAAAACGAGAAACATCTCTTCCTAAGTGGTTGAAAACTACTAGTGGGATGAGGACTTCATGATAACCATTATCTTTCTTAAACTCTAGAGGTGTTTGACTAATTGATTCCTCATCACTAGATGTGTTATCTACATAATTGATGAGTTCATCATCACTAGTTGTTATATCCTCAAAATCAAGTTGGTTCTCATTACTAGTTGGGTTTTCGTCTATGCTACTAAAGTCCATACCAAATCCTAGTCCAGTTCTAATGTAAGCTCTTTTCTGTTTTTCAACATAACTAACATGAGAAATACCAGATTGTCCCCAAGCAGCAAACTTTTCGAGCAATTCACCCCTTTCCTTAGTCAGCTTTTCAATCTCAGAAATCTTACAGCCTAACTTCCATTCACTTAATTTTAACTGATAATCCTATTGTTCATACTTTTCTGCCCAAGCCATTTCATTATTTTCATGTGTTATAATTTTGGCTTCCATAGACTCTAAAGTGATTTGGTAACCACTACCTCGACCTAGCCCTACTATAGTTATCACTTTCGCTACATAATCATTAAGCATTTTTGATAAAAATTATGACACTTAGAGCATACCTCGAGATAGGGGTAAACTTGGATAAGTAGCTACCATAGCAAGCGTAACAGTTCATCTTCATTCTCCATGCTCCAATCAAAGCTTCCTAGACCATCTCTGGATTCCAAAGCAAAGATGTCCGTGTTCCTCATCAAAAGTTGTGCTCCAATCAAACTCTTCCAATGAGTCTTCCACCGCTACCATACAATAGGTTACTTGGTTCATCATCAAACTCAAAGACTCAAATCAACCTCGATAGATTCTCTCGAGCAACCAAAGCTTTTATTTCAAGATTAGGAATTTCCTTTAGTTTAAGCTTAGGTTTCTCGGTCATCCTGTTTGCTCGATATTTAGCAAACTTGCATTCCTTGCAAAGTGTCCGATCTTTTGACAGTTAAAGCATTCTATCTTGGACTTGTCAAAAGTGATACCCCGTTTGGGTTTGAAGTCAATGCCTCTTCCTGCTTTCTTCATGAACTTCTTGATCCTAGCAAGGATCATAGCAACTTGCCACCGATATCAATTTCTTCAAGAGCATCCTCTTCAATTTGTGACAAATCCTCTTCATAAGTAATGTGTAAAGTGGCTTGGTGAGCAAAGAATGAGCATACTACTTCATCGAATGGATGGTGTTTGTTGGTGATGATGTAGGTTGGTCATGGTTGTGATAGAATGAGCAGGATATGCGTGATTGGGAAACAAGACTTTGAGTAGGTAAGCGGTACTTTTAGTGGAAGTCTTGCCTCTTTCGTAAGACACAAAGGCTATACTTGTGAGACTTTGAACTTGTTTGGCCATTCATCTCATGCTCATACACTTCGGATGGTTGTAGAGATCATCAAAGTCCATAGTGTCCAAACCAGGGTTGTCCTCGATCATAGTAGCAATCACATGCCATGTCGATGGCAAACTCTTAAGAAATTCGATTTACATCTTCAACATATACTCGCCTTGTATAACTCTAGCATGATAAGGAGATTTTGAATCTATCATAGGCAAAGATCAAGACCTTCTCTTTCACCAACAAAGTGAAAGTTTCAAACTGCTGTTTCAACAGATTACATGCATCTTCTTGGAAGCATCATTCCTCCAAATCTAGTCTTGAGAGCACCCATAGTTGTTTTGCATCCTTAGCATCATGGAATTTGAGTAGGTGACTATCGTGATAGTAGACAATAGGATGTTGAGAGCCTTTTCTTGATTTCTTACGATTCTTGCTTGGTAAGACGACCTTGGGTGGTTTAGGTTGTCCAGAATCTCTACGGTTCTCGCAACAACTTCATTACCATTGACAATTACATTCTATAGTGCATGGTCTGTAATGGCAATGTCTTGCCTCATCTTCATGCTCCATAGATCGTACTCTCCTCTTGATAATAGGTATTCGGTGTGAGGTGATGGATGGGGTGGTGCGACCAATCGACATCTTTAGGGTTTGTTGCTAACTAGGTTTTAAGGGTTTCTTCTTAATCGTAGTTTCACACAAGCTCGATACCACTTGATGGATCGATGTATTCTAACCAAACTAACTTATATAGCTTGTAAGGACTTAGTAACCTGATAAATCCTAAGTTGCTAACAAAGAAACACCGAACTAACTCTATTAAATATGCGGAATTTACTTAACAAAGCTAAGAAGAATTAACTTTAACCTTAACGATTATATTAAAATTCGAATCGCTTGTTATACGATTCTTTAACAACTCTAAAACTCTAATAATGCACGTCGCCTAATGCCAATCTAGGGGTCCTTTATAGGCTTAAGGATAACCCTAGTCGGTTTACAATTACAAACCTTGTACATCAAGTAATACTAAACTTAAACTTAGAACATTCTAGAATTACAATATAAACCTTAACGATTTTGCATAACATCCTTTGACCTTGCGGTACTTTGATGATCAAGCAGTACTTTGACTTTCTTCTTTAACAGTACTTTGACTTCAGTACTTTAACTCTTCAGCACTTTGACTTTATATATCCCAACAAGGTACATTTAAATACTCTCTAGGTAGAATATATCAAGGAGGCAAGGAATGCATTGTTGATTATGTAGAAATAAAAGAGGTATCCGTTGATGAAATGGATGCTCTCATGACCCAAATCAGTTATGAGAATGGAGAAACCAATTATTTCTACTTTCTTAAGCATGGTTGTACATTGGATGACGAATTGTTTAGTTTGCGTGAAGCTGCTAATGTTGAGTTGTTGAAAGACGTTGTCAAAGACAATAAGTTGATAGATGTGTATGTGGAAATAGGTAAGACAAGATTAGAGTGCTTGAAATGTCCCCACAATCTATTAAGACCGTCTTTTGGGAGATGGATGAAAATAGAAGAAAAGTTGCTAGGCCGCTATTCAATCTTGTTGTAGACGATCTGTGTTAGATGATCTTGATAATGAGCCCGCACTAGATCCTTTATGCAACTTACACAAGTACCTATGGACCTCAATGATATTGGTGAATCTAGCAATTTGCCAAACATTGAGCTCAGATTTCCACCCTAGACACATCATTTGCTAGCCAACCTGTTCAAAACAAAGGAGCGTGCTTTAGTACTTATTGATGAGGACAATGCTATTAAGGACTGACAGGGCCGTCCCATAGATTTTGGGTGCCATGTTCAGTTATAAAAAAAATTAGGCCCCTTAAACACAATTACTTTATATACTAGTATAATTTTATTTTTAAATTGATAATATTGAAACATGTAAGAAAAATATATAAAGAAAAAGAAAAAAAAAGCTAACTAAAATTATAATCATCACATTAAAAAATAAAGACTAATAGATTATGTATTTGTTAATTAAATAATTTATGTCTTCAATTAGTATATTTGTGGCTTACTTCTTAAAATATATAGTATGAATGTCTAGCATATATATTATTTATATTCAATCTTGGATCTTCCTATCATCTTGACAATTAAAATTAGTTGCATCTCAAACAATTAATA
>CM040238.1:76277452-76309940 GCA_022545495.1 Chrysanthemum lavandulifolium
CGTAAAGTTTATACTGAGTACATGTATCTTTGTTAGGACCGAACGGAACAAAGAAGATGGGCCAAAATGAAAGAGTCTTACCATTAGAATATAATATGAAAGTGGCACGGTTCCATAAGTCCGGGGCACGGAAACATAAGTTTTCCTCGCCAAATGATATAAGATATAATGAGATGATGAATCAATGTGAAGCCTTCCATGATGACCTCTTGTAGTCTCGCCAAAGTGGCTATAGCTACCTCGGTAAGAAACTTGAATATTTTATATTACATCCAAGAGCAAAGTGACTAACCGCTCAAATGAGGTTGTGATTTGTAGGTATATAGTAGATGATAAGGTTTTAAATGTACCTTTTGAGGGTCGTTTAAGCCCTTATTTGATCACTTTATATCCGTTATTACTTAATATCGTTCCTTTTCATTTTTAGGTATCTTGAAGGCAAAATGTTAGAATGACACTTATTCGGACGAAAAGGCGCGAATATACGAAGAAAATGGCCAAAGTCAAGAATCGAGACACTCAGTCATTGAAATCAAGGAGACGGCCGGTTATGTTGATGGCGTCAGCACAACTAGTGACGCCGCTTGACAACTTTTGTAACCGCCAAGAGCTAAATTGCTCATTTACAAGGACGGCTTCTGTGTTTTAAAAGAGTAGGCGTCGCAACTCGTATTAACCTAGATTTGATCCAGAGGACGCCGAGATCGAAGGGACGGCCACAAGCATAAGGTGACGCCGTCGCAAGACTAACGCCAAGATGAAACCCTAATAACGGCCACACGACGCGCCATAAATCAAAGGGTGACGCTGCGTCGCATGTGTAATCTTATATATAGAATCCAAATTTTTAGTTTTCGTGTGTAGTCTTTTGGAGTAAAAACCTAAACCGAACCAAGGTCGTCTTGTACAAGATTTTAGGTTCCATACCCTATCTTACATCAAGATAAGTGTTTTACTCATTAATTTAATTATGTCTTCAATTAATTGTGTGTATGCTTGCATGTTTCCCATGTTCGCTAATTTACTTGTGTGTTTGCTTAGGAATATGAAACTTAATTATTGAATATTGATTGGTTGTCTCTTATCTTAATTGTTAATGATCTAGTATTGCGATAGATCATCCGCTGTGTAGTTAATGCTTGATTAATCTTTGTGAACCTTAGCTTATAGTACCTAGAGTCATTGTAGGCTAAACCATCCGAAGAGTACCTTAGTGTTAAGTTTATAAATCCTAGAGATTTTGTAGGCACAACCTTTGGTAGTTTCAAAGAGTTAGGGATAAACGCATACCCTACGACCTTAGACACACAACGCGATTAAGAATAAGGACGTGACAATTCAACCATCAATAGGAGATAATTAATGAGTAATAAAACCTAAGTAAACACATCTTTAAATCATCATACGAGCACACAATAATTAGACATAGACTACATACACCTTAGATTAGATAATTAGACGAGTAGAGTAATCGGTAGAAATACAAACCCCCCAAATCCAATACCCCGAGATTCGTATCTTTCCATTTCCTAAAAACATAAAAAGATAAAAAAATAATCTTCCTCAACCCCAACCTTAGCGTAGTAACTTCTCACTAGCATTCCTATTCCCCAAGAGAACGATATCAATTCCCCGTGGCTTACCCTAATACTACACTACAACGATTAGGTTCAACGCTTCAGGATGTTGAAAAACTTGCTCGATTTAAAAGGAAGTTCCTTTGACCCCAAACAACGCGTGTAGCGTTATCGATGAGACGTTGATGGCTATAAGGCGTGAAAAAACTATAGAAGGGCATGTTATTGCCGGAGATGAGAATGTCCAGATCAATTGCTCGATCGGTGTAGTTCATTCCCCTCACCGGTATGCATTTAGTTTTTGTAATTTCTCCTCACTTTGAGGATTTTGTGACGATTGCAATTTGTTTTGTTCACGGTTGTCAACTAGTAGAGCTAGTGGTGGAAGGGTGGTAGCGGCGGTAGTTGAAGACCCAACCGCTACCTAGGACCTTGTTTTCTATCAACCTTATCACGATACCACTTACCACACTAGTATAACACGTAAAACACAAATCTTATGCGTAAAAGTAAGCAAAGATTAAAAGGTGGTGACTTGAAGAATATATGTTTCGTGTATGTGAAGAGAGAAATAAGATGAAAAGAACTTGTATTGCTTAAAGAAAAAACACACTTACACACTCAAGTACACCCTTCAAATGACCATTTGAGAGGTATTTATACTTCCATACATATCACCCTTATGGGCTTGGGCTTGGGCTTGGATTGGACTTGGATTGGATAATAACTTACATAAGGCTAGCTTAACATAACTATTAGCCATTTAACTTAGCCCAATCCACGAGCCCGTTGACTATTCTATTACGATATATAACTCATGTTACAAAGTTCCTAAACGTGAATGACCATCACTTCTATTAATTACTATTAAGGCTAACAATCTCCCCCTAAGGGGTGGTCATTCAAAAGATGCTCCACTTGATTAGGTCTTTATTTTCTTGAGCTTGAACTTTGTGTGTAGATATAAAATAGTCTTGATTTTCATTCCTTCATGCTTTGTGATCATTTAATGTGGTTGTCTACCGTTTGTCAACTTCTTTGGAATAGTTGTCTCCACTTCTTTCTCCACCATGCTCACACTTCTTTTGACTTTGAGTTTCCAATGATGAAGTTCTTGAGTCTTTACACTTTGTAGATTCTTTGACATTGACGAATAGTTATCTTTAACTTTGAGTTTCCTTTGATCTTGATGAGAACTTTCATTTGATGTTGTTGGTATGAGCATGGGAAGATGGTGCGGTCTCTCCTCCAAGGAACGATCATCAGTACCTGCATGTTTATGTTAGTTGAAAGCACCAATCGATCATTGTGGACTTTTCTTAAAGAATTGACCACTACGATAGTTATACTGATGAATGTATTGATACCATTCACCTTGGTCGGGCGAATCAGCCGTCCTAATCCCATAACGACCCTCATCTTCAGGATTCGATTCGTGAAAGGAATCTCCTTAGCGGGATTTCCAAAGACTTACAGTTCGAATGTCGAGGGTGTTAACGATAGTGTGAAAACACATCTCTAATTCTTACAAAGGATGTTCCCGAACTGAGGCCCTCAAGAGGCTAACACGATATATCAAGTATATCTACAGCTCGATGAGTCAAGTACACCAAAGCATCACTTCACGATCAGACCGCTTGAGACACACTCAAGCGTAATCCATAAAGAATTGCGGGTGACCTCTTGTCATGGTCATTAACGTTGACCACGGCAGAATTTCCATTCAATCACCGAGGATCACATTTGTGAAACCTCTCATAAATGTTCGGCAGATTGCTAAGATCTGCGTGGGACTCTAGAATGTATCACTTGTGTCCTTATTGTTGAACAACAAGAGATGAAATGGCAAGTGTTCCTAAGAGATCTTTTGATGAATCTCGTGGCTCTAGACTCGATTAGTTCATTTTGGTTTTCCTGAGCGGAGACTAGGGAGAGGGTCTCATTCTTCAATACCAACGATCTCTAGGAGAAAGTCGATAGATTATGTAGGGTTCCCAGTGAGAATGAAACACATCCTTTTGAGAGGAATTGAGTGGCTAGAAGGTTTAGTGCAGTGCGTCACTGGGTCCATGACATCTTTGTCTTCAATACCGGCGTCATCTTAGTGACAACCAGTAGCAGATGAATTGAACCCGGTTTCTTCCCTAAGGTTGATTATGGAGGGCTATTTCTTTTCACCCTTTTTCATTACATTTCTTTTTAATTCTTCAACCCGTTCTTTCTCCTTTCTCATATTACTCCTTTTTTCAATCATACCTAAGGACTTCTAATACTAATTATGGGTATTGTCCTTGGGTAGATCCCTCCGGATCTGGCGGATCATAGGACGGATTTTCCTATCCTTAGTCACCTTATAACTCCATGACTATCCTATGTTGCCATTAAACCTTTTTATTGAAAATCTCTCAACGTGTTTATGATTATAAAACATATTTTGTTAACACTTTGAGAGTTTTGTATTTTCTGAAACACTCCCCCTTCACATGTGCTTATATTGTTTTAACTTAAATCTGCACGTAGAGGGTAGAGTTCGCACTTTTTGAATTGATCGACTTTAAATGAACTAGACCGATTCGAGACACGTTTACATCACTAGAGAACTAGCTTGAAATTATTACCCGTCTTGGTCAAGTCCATAGAAAGTTTTTCGAGATGGTACATTTCCTGACTTTGATTCCTCGTCAATTCAATGGTTTCAACCGAGTCGAGCTCTTTTGAGATTCAAACAACGATCATTAAACTTTTGATCACATTTAATCACGCCTTCTCCCCTCAAAATAGCATATTCGTGATATTTTTGATATCAACAATTAAACATCATTTTAGAATCTTTTGGGAGATAAACGGATTTGAGTTTAGCATGAAATTTAAGACATTATGGTTTTATACTCCCTTTAATAAAGCATATTCAATAAAGGGTTTTGAGGGAGTTATCTTGAGCATAAAATATTTTGAAAGATTTTGAAAATCTTTTGAACAATCTTGAAAAGGTGCTCAAGATGATGATGATTTCTCACCGCTTTAAATGTAGTGCATCAAGCTGCATACCCCTTTGAGCAGCGTACACGATTTTGATTTGAAATAATCAAAGTCATCATTTTGTCCGGGTTTCGCATCGACGATACGAAAGCCATTGAAAGAAATTTTAAGAAACGACACGCTTTAGAAAACATTTAAAGAACTCTCGTTCAAGCATTTGTACATGTACGTATCATTGTTGAATGAAATTTCTAGAAACGTATAAAATATCGATTATACGAGAGACATGTCGTGAGAAGAATATTTTTGGATTTTTGATTTTATATTTTTTGTATTTTTGAAAGATTTATATTTTTATATTTTGCTTTTGTTGGTTTTTCAAATTTTGTATTTTGTTTTCAAAAATATTTACAAATAAGCTTTTGGAAAATCATTTTCAAGAAGATTCGAGAAGACGCTCTAACTCCTCGTGGGTTGGGCTTCGCATTCCAATTCGTTGAACTAAATTATTAAACCTTTCTTTGGAAGGGCTTTAGTAAATAGATCGGCGAGTTGGTAATCTGTCTTCACGAAAAATAATTCAACATCACCCTTCTACATGCTCTTTGATGAAGTGGTAGCGGACATGAATGTGCTTAGTCTTTGAGTGATGAATAGGATTGCACGATATGGCTATGGCACTTTCGAGTCACAATACATAGGTATTTTATCAGTAAAGCCATAATTTGTGAGTTGCGTTCTCATCCATAGAACTTGAGCACAACACGCAGATAGAGACACATACTCGGGCGGTTGAAAGTGCAAGACAATATTGTTTCTTTGAATACCGACTTAGTAACTTTTCACCCAAAATTGTGCTCCTCCCGATGTACTTTTGTCAGTAACTTGATCACTGCGTGGTCCGCATCGAAAAAGCAATTAGATCAAATCCGGATTCCTTCGTGATACCAAAGTCTCATGTGAATGGAAGTCTTGTAACGAAAGATCCGCTTAACCGTGCTCGTAAGAAAACAACAAAATGAATATCGAATTGACTAGCGATGAGGTACATGAGAGAACCAATCATGCTCTTATATTTCTTCTGATCGATGGGTTTCCCAAATACATCGGCCCAATTTTAGTGAAGTTACCATTGGTGTACCGAACCGAATCACAATTATCCATACCATGATTTTTCAAAATCTCGGTTGTATATTTAGATTGAATAATAAAAATTCCATGAGGGACTGATGGATTTGTAAACCAAGAAAAAATTTAGTTCCATCATGAACATTTCAAATTTGCTTTTCATGAGATTTTCAAAATGTTTTGAAAGATTCGGATTAGTGGACCCAAAATGATGTCAGTCATAAATCTAAACAATCAAAATGTCATATTGTATTTTCTTGTAAACAAGGTAGGATCAACCGTTCCTTTGGTGAAATTTTTTTGATCAAGAAAGAGACGATTCGTCATACCACGCTCCCGAGCTTGTTTCAAACCATAGATTGCCTTTTGAGTTTGAGACGTAGTCCGGATGTTCCATGTCTATGAAGCCTCTCGTCTCGACTCACATACACTTCTTCTTTCGTAGTTCCATTCAAGAACGCAGTCTTAATGTCCATTTGATAAACCGTGATATTTTTGTGAGTTGCATAGGCTAAGAATATCTCGATCGGCCAAGTCTCGCTACCGGCTCGAATGACTCTTCAAAGTCTATCCTTCTTCCCTGTCTGTATCCTTGGCCACGAGACGAGATTTGTTGCGTAATTCGGTCATTTCTTCATCCCTTTTGTTCTTCCATAATCATTTGAGATCAATGGCGGATGTCAATTGGTCTTGGAACCAAATCCCAAGAGTCATGTAGACGATATTGGAGAAGTTCCTCCCGCATCGCTTCTATCCAAGCATTTTACGCCATTGTCTCCCGAATTTTCTTTGGTTCTTTAGTGCTAATTGAGCAAAGGTAAATGCACAAGTCGCAATCGGTGGCAAGTTGGCGTCTCGTCTGAATTGGCCGTGAAGGTTCACCAATAACTTGTTCAATTGGATGGTCTTTGTCCACTTGAGTAGAAGGATACCGCTGGTTAAATGTGTATGCGAGTTAGATGGTTCTCGTAAGCTAGAAGATGATTCGGTGATTCCGTAGCAAACGGGTTTTCAAATAAGTCTTCATCTAACGTTGCATCATTTCGGTTTTGTGAGGTTCTTGTTGAAATAATATGTTTTGGTTTTGCTCATCAACCGCCGGTAAACTGTTTCAAGAATAGGATTTTTAAGTCGATGTAGATGACGTCTCAAGAAATTCTCCCATTCTTGTTCATGAGGTGTGTCACAAAAGTTGATGGAGCTCTTTGTTGTATGAGTCCGAATCGATGTGTCCAGTCTCATTGGTTTGGTGCGGTTCTGTCTGTTTTGATTAGAAGCCATCAGATTTAGCGGGTTCTAGAGAGTCTCTCGAAGCTATTTGTGAAAGTTCGTCAAAATTCACATTCATCGTCTCCATTATCTTCCTAGTTCTTCCGTTATACACCCCGAATGCCCTCGAGTTATCCGAGTATCCAATGAAGATTCCAATATCACCTTTAGCTTTTAGTTTACCTAGATCTCTCGCTCATTTTCGGATAGCACAAAGCACCAAACACGTGAAGGTAAGAGATATCGGGTTTTATGTTGTTCACAAGTTCATATGGGGTTTTATTGAATCTTGGATGGATTAGGGATCGGTTACGAGTGAAACAAGCGGTGGCAACAACATCGACCCATAGAAATAACGGCACTAGAATAAATTAGCATTGTGCGGCGGCCTACAAGAGTTCGATTTCTTCTTTCAACTACCCCATTCACTGTGGAGTTCTAACAAGCGATGTCGATGTGTGATTCCAACATCTTCAAAATAAGTTCTTAACTCCCGATTAGTAAATTACGTGTCGTTGTCTCATTCTTACAACCCCTTAATCGAGTTTGAAGAAGTACTTGAATACGCTTGAAAGGTGATGATGATGCCTAGTGCTTCGTCTTTTGACCTCGAAACTTAACCCATGTATATCTTGAATAGTCATCAACGATAACAAGAATATACTTTTCCCATTAATACTTTCAAGTCTCATTGGGCCACATAAGTCCATGTGCAACATATGCAACTTTGCTTCCGAACTAGAGTGCGGATTTAGGTTTATATGATGCTCTTTTGCTTTTTCCTTGTTCGCATGATGGACATAAGTGATCCTTGGTGTATTTGAACTTTGAAGTCCATTGACGATATTATCTTTGGCAAGTTTGTTGATAGTGTCGAAATTGAGATGGGATAATCTTCTATGCCACAACCAGGACTTTGTTCCAGATGCTCGTGTCATAAGACATATCGGAGATGAAGAGGCCATTTGGTTTATGTCGATAGCATACAAGTTTGTATCACGATTCCCAGTTAAGAGATTAGTTCCATCCAAGTTTCTAACGAAACATGCATTTCTCCTAAATGCAACCTCTAAATCTGCATCACAGAACTGCCCGACTGAAAACAAATTGTATCCCAACCCTTCGACATAGTAAACCTGAGTGATCAAATAATTTCCAAAAGGTAGATATCCATAACCCATGATAGCTGCTACGTGATCATTTCCAAAACGATCGGTTCCATGAATTTCCGATTTAAATTGATCGCTAGGTTTGATTCGGTCATATGCTTGGAGCAACCCAGTCGACGATCCAAAGACATATTTCGATAACCCGCCAAATACAAAAGAAGAAGTTTTTGAAACCATTTTGATTTTGGTTCCTTTGGGTTAGAGGTAAAATCGATCACACTCATAGAAGTTTTCACACGAGAATACTTGATTTATCACTCATTCTACCATTACGAGTGTGAAAATTCTACCCGCTGGTTTCCAAATATCATCCCTAAAGTAAACACTATACTTCTTATCAGTAGTGTAAGACCTAAATCTTACAACTAGACGTCTTATTGGTTTAGCATAAGTTCTTTTTGGAACGTTCTTCTGAACAGGCTTAACAGTCTCATTCGTAGAAACACAATAATCATGAACATTAATTAAAGATTTCTTGCAAGTTACACAAAGAGATTCAACACATTCATTAGACTTAGCAAGTTTCATAGGTTCATTACATTCAGATGAAATGTCTTTCTTATTAAAAGCGGTAAATTCTAGGGTGTTCTTCTACTTTCTTCTCTTTATTCAAGCTACTACTCTTAGAGGTGCAAGACTCTATTGTTCCTTGTATTGATCTTAGGCTTTAGTCCGATGCTCTAGAGGTGCTTTCTAGTCCAGTAGAAGGTAAGGTACACGATTAGGATTCACATTTTATCAAGAGAAGTGGTTTCGGCTTTCTAGTCTCTTTAGAGTGCTTTTCTAAACTTATGTCGTTTGTTCCATATGGTTTAGATGTGGAGGCGAGGCATTAGTGGCAATGTTTTGAAAGGCTCAAGGCGCTAAGCGCGAAGGGACCAAAGAGCCTCGAGGAGGCGCATACCAAGGCGCGAGATTCATGAATCTGAGAAGCACTAAATACATTAAGTTTTTTTATAATATATGAGACCATTTATGTAGGTTAAATGACACAAAATAACATTAAATACTTAATACATGACACATATAGCCATTATAAAGATTAAAATGGATCAGTTGTCACTTCCCAAATGGATCAACTCTTTGGCTCGATGAACTACATATAGATTAAAATCCATATCAGACTAAATATGCTTGTGTCCTACACTTGCAGACTTACATCTAACAAAGTTCACAATTTAACCAAAATATCAAGCAAGCAACATATTAATATTCAAGGCATAATGCAAATCATACAAATACTCACCCCATGATGTGATGCATGAAGATAAAATAAACTTATGACATTATTTAAAATTCAATAAAATAAACAATCAATAAAAATCAGCTCAAGATATAAACTTATGACGTAGAGAGATTACATATTTGTAAAATGATCGAATCTATAGTTACCCACTTGATTGTGTGTTTTAGTTCTTTTCAAATTAGGGTTATTAGATATAACTTAAAAGGCTCATGTATATAACTTATAAAGCCCATGTATCTTATCTTAATATTTAGAAAACATTTAAAACCTCATTACATCTCCGAGGTGCAAAAAACCCCAAAAGGCGCAAAAGCCCCAGGCGTTGCGCTTTTTGGATTCATGCATGTCGTGAGCCTCGATCGAAAAAAATCCCTCAGAGCTTGAGCTCGAGCGAGGCGCTTTTAAAACTATGTTAGTGGTACTCATCCTAAAAAGGCCGGTGCTAAAACTTTTGGTTTCTCGATAACCGCTTTTTCATTTTCAACAATCTTTTCTTTTGTTTTGACAAGGCGGTGGAGCGATTTGGTTTTGACAAATCTTTTTCTCATTGACTTTTGGAGGAGGCAGAAATAGACATTTTGGTTTAAAAGCTGTTTGAAACATCTTCTTTCTCCTCACCAATGGTTTTGCAATCTTAGTATCCACACCTTTCCTATTTGACATTCCGGTAGTCCTCAAAGATCATTTTGCTCTTTGATGTCCTTGTAGGCACACTCATACTGACAGTTTGTCATACTTGCATTCCTCGCTTTTTTCGATCAAGTTGTTTAAAATATGATACATTTTCTTTTCAAGTTTCTCAAGAGCTTTTCATATTTTGAAACAATCAATGAGGTCTCAGACCGAGTCTTTCATGATGTTCAATGTAATATATTTGTAAAACAATGGACATGATATCGTTGGTTATAACATCTTTGAAGAGAGAATCATTCAAATTTTCCAAAACTTTGATGTGTTCAAAACATTCATTAGATTTCTTTACCGTGGATTTATGGTCCTCGACAAAGTCAACTGTTTCTTTCAAAATACTTGTTCAAAATGAATTACCCTTGACCGATGTTATTCAATGAGGGGCAATTTGAGTTTCAAAAACTTTTCATTTCATCATCAAAACTAGAAACCATATGTTAGTTGTAATATTGCTTTTAGTTTTAACAATCTCTTCAAGTCTCAATTCTAGTTTTAACATCTTCTAAAATGCTTCTAGCATCACTTGTGTTAAAAGGATTATTTGAAGACATTTGTTCAATGTTTGAAAGTGATTTTGAGACAACAATTGGCTTTGAAACCGGTTTTGAAACCGATTTTGACTCTTTGTTTGAAACTTGGGTGTTATGGAAAACTTTGACTTTTCTTTTCATGAACAAAAGTGATTCTAGAAATTTTGTTATATTTGTTGTAGTCGATTGGTTTTATTTCGATTCTTTTGTTTCATTTTTATCTACTCGTATGTGAGTTCTAACGCTTCATGAGAATCACGAACTTCTCGGGTTCATGTTTATCTAACAAAGCTTTTCCATTATACAAAACATTCTCGCTCTTTCCGAGCTTGAGTGCACAAGGAGGTTTGTTACCAAGAGCCATTTTTGAGTTGTATGAAAATACGGATTCGCTTGATTTCTTAACATATTGACTGCTTGATTTGAATGACCCGTTGTAACAAGCAAATTTTCCAATTTGTTGATTTTTAATTTTTCTCAAGAATTTCATCAAGAAGAGAATCTTCTCGCTTTGAAAAATCATGATCAAATTTTCTTCTCTTTTCAAGATTAGAATAAGTTGCTTTTGTTTAGAAAGTTGGTTTTAAGATCGAAATTTCCTCGCTTAAAGATTTTATTTTAAGTTCAAATTAACATCAAGTGTGTTATACTTGATTTGCAATTGTTTTTCTTTTAAAACGAATTTCGATAACCAATTTCTAATTCGACTCTTTGTTTTGTGAAATTCAAAAGCTTTTGCATTCTCCTTGTACCTCTCAAGCTCAGCAGTCAATTTATCATTCGCGCCTTAACATCGCGATTGACCTTTTCACTTTCTCAATTTCAATGCCACAATTATTAATCAATGATTCAAATAAGGCACGATTTCATCGGCCTCAAGATTTTGTGCCACACGCCTCCACTAGGATCCATATATGGAGTTTCGAGTTAATATTGCTACTACTCGGATTGTCCGTATGTATCATAAGTAGGTGCTAGCGTCGCGAATGTTGTTCATCATGAGTAAACACATCAAATATGACATTGTTATAGCATGGATCAATAATTGGTACCTCGAATCGCATTCGCGTCATAAGCGGGAGGTGTGTCGTAATCGTGTCGTCGTCGTAGCCTCTCAAGATTTTCCATGAAGATGCGATTCGCATTGATTTCCTCTTGGTCTTCCAATTCATCCATAATAGCAAAAATTCATGTTCCTCAAGACTCAAGCGCATCCCTACTTCGCACTTGTCCCAACAACATTGCTTTCTCAAGATACGATTCGTCTTTTCGCTTAGTATGACAATTCCTTGCAATGTGACCCACTCCTTGACAATTGTAACACTTAACCCGATTACCGATTCACATTTCCATAATTCCCAATGACTGGAGCTGCAACATTCCATTCGGATTACCCATTGCTCGATTCCCAATATTTTGACCCATCGATTTCCAACATGTCGACCCAACTGACACGAAACGGAACCGCTGATTACCCATGTGAAGTCGAGAGCATATCCTCGCCGATTCCCAATAACTCCAACCATTTGTCCTTGTTGACCCATATTTAAACCCGGCTATGCAATTTTCCTGTTGCGAGTGTTTGATGAAATCCTTTGGTTGTTGTTAGTTGGTGTGGAATAGCCTCCTTTGAATACTTTAGTCAAATAAGAAAATGCATTTGACAAAGCCTCTGTTTGTTCAGTTTTAAGGTCGGTGATTCCTTGATCCTGGTATTGTGGATACTATTGTTGTTGTATGACTTGTTGTTCTGGTGGGTAGAATAGTTGTTGAGGGATAACAACTTGTGGTTGCGGAATGTATTGCTGCAAGTTGTTGTTAATGAAAGATGATGAAGGTTGTTGTTGTGTGTTCACTGGAGTTTGAGTCTTTGCAATTAGTGCCAAGGGATCATGATTCTTTGCCAATCTTTCTTTACTAACTTCATTGACTTCAGCTTGGTTTTGTTTCAGAAAATCGTAAAGTTGATCAAAGTTCACCTGATGCAAGTCCTTTGTCTGGTTGACAATAGTGACATATCATCCCCATTCTTCTGGAAGATTGTTATGGAATTTGATGTTACTCACGATAGTTCTGGGTGTCAACTTGTTTCGATAAGCTCATTCATTAAAGTGCAAAACCTTCCATAGTAGGATTCAATGGATTCTCCCGAGTTGATGTGAACTTCTCCCATTCGAGTTAGCGACTTGTTCTCCATGTCTTGTTTACCAATTTACGCTCCATAACATAGCCGCTTAACACGTTCCCACATATCGTAGCGGTTTCGACTATCAACAAGCAAACAAAGATGTCTCTTGGTAATCGGTTGACAATGTGAGTTGCCGTGTCATACGCTTCGATTTGCTTCTTATCCTCGTCGGTGTATTCGATTCATCTTGAGCACGAAAAGATGGTGGGACGGGAGGTGTTGTATCAGGATTTCCAAGGTCTTGGAGTTGTCGAGGCTTGAAGGGTCCATTCGTAATGGATTGAATCATGAGTTTTCCATTAGGTTTGGTTTTGATTTAGCGGAGCATACGACTTGTCTATTGAAGATATCTACCTTTTCCAAAGATAGGAGGACGGTTTTCGCACCATCACGCATGAGTGTCTTGTTGAGTTGCCATTGGTGAAGGTATTTGATGATAAAGTTGATGTAGGATCGATTCAACGATAAAGGAGTTGTGTTTTGATGAAGATTAAGCTTGGTTGTTGAAGTGAAAATTTAGTCTAAAAACTTAAAACCTTAATAACTTCGCTCGAGCGTTTTAGGACTTATTCGGCGTGTCATTCTCCTCGTTCTCACGGTCGTTTTGATGGGTGAACGTTGAAAACGGAGTTACGGTTCAAAAGTTATGGCCGTTTGAAGTTTTGCTAAAGATCTTACTCGTAAACATGTTCTTAGGCGTAGGATTTAGTGCTTAGCGCAAACTTCCTTAGGCGAGACTTCTTAGGCGTGGACCGCGATCGTGGGATTCCGTGTCGTAAACTCTATCTTCTGCAGTAACCTTTAGGCTTAAGCGTAAGCTTATGCGTAAACTAAATGCTTAGAAGTAAGAAACCCACGCGTAAGTGTTAACTTAGGCGTGAGTGTTACTAAATAGCTTTTATGCTTATCGTAAACTTAGGGTTTACCCAAAATCCTTTACACTTGTCCAAGTGTAAAAGATATTCACAAGTCGAAGTGTTCCACAAACTTATCCAAGAGGAAACATTGAGTAACCGTTGTTCCACGAAGATTCTTCACCAAAAGTTTAAGCATAGGTTACACTTCTTACGCGAGAAACTAGGGTTTGACTTTTCTTCGCATAGAAACTAGGGTTTTGACTTTACAGACTTGCACTCCTTACGCAGTAAGCGGCTAGAATTTTGCTAAAACACGATTTTTCACCCAAAAACACGATTCCAAATGATTTCTTTTGCAAAAACTTCTTCTAAAACACTTAATGATCAATAAAAACTACAACTTTAAGCTTAAAAACAGGTAAAAATCAAAACTTTATGACAAAAAGCTCACGTTCTATGTAAAAAACGCAACTTTTTGAAAAGCTTTAACCAAAAAACGTAACACAAACACTCCTAAACCATTGTTAGGCGATTGATACCAATTGTAGGACCTTGTTTTTCTATCAACCTTATCACGTATACCACTTACCACACGGTTATAACACGTAAAACACAAAGCTTATGCGTAAAGAAGTAAGCAAAGATTAAAAGTTGGTGACTTGAAGAATATATGTTTCGTGTATGTGAAGAGGGAAATAAGATGAAAAGAACTTGTATTGCTTAAAGAAAAAACACACACTTACACACTCAAGCACACCCCTCAAATGACCATTTGAGGGGTATTTATACTTTCATACATATTACCCTTATAGGCTTGGGCTTGGGCTTGGATTGGACTTGGATTGGATAATAACCTACATAAGGCTAGCTTAACATAACTATTAGCCATTTAGCTTAGCCCAATCCACGAGCCCGCTGACTATTCTATTACGATATCTAACTCACGTTACAAAGTTCCTAAACGTGAATGACCATCACTTCTATTAATTACTATTAAGGCTAGTAAGATCGGCGTCTCTAGGTGAGGTGAATGTTAACCGAATAGAGATGGTGGTTGAGGTTCAAGGATAGGTAAATAGCTTTAGATGAGTGAGAAGTCTCAAGTTCTGTCTTGAGTAGGTCAAGTTCGACCAATCGTTGTTCAGAGATTCTACTAAGTAGGATTATTCTTTTAGTGTTTTTGAGTTCTTGGATTTGGTTCACAGAAATGTCATTATACAGATAAAAGATTTGAATAATTTTAATATTGTTGTATTTCTAACAATCTATCAATGAAACTTTGTATTTCAGAATAATTTTGTCAACATTACTGAAAGAATACAATTTATTTTTGTCGATGGCTTAGTCTCGTGTCATGCATGATTTAAATAAAGTAGGAACTTGCTAATAAAACAAATCAAATGTGAAAATACTTCAGCTATGATTAGCTATGACTTACTACACATGCACATGCACCGCATGTGTTACCCATCCTAATAGTACGTGCAAACCATAAGTTTCACCCGCATCTTTGTATGTTAATGCAACTTGTCGTTCTTCAAAAATGACGATTCATACCTTATTGCTTCTCATTATCAATTTAGGAAATTTTACTTTTAAAATTTGTAAACCCTAATTAGGGTTTCAAAAATGTAATATTTTAAAAGTTTGCGACTTATGTAACAAGAAACTCCAAGTCACCATATTTAGATTTAGAAAAATTTAATTAGGGACTAAAAAAAACTATTTCCCAAATTACCTAGTTATGTTTTAAATATTTTGAAAAACATACTTTTCATATTTACGAATTGAAGATTCCAAATAAGGTAAAATTGAACTTAGATCAGTTTAAGGAAATTAATTTCTTGGTAAACAAGATTTATACAAGTCAAATTTTTTATGATCTCATCTAGCTAGGTGTAACACCCCAATTTCCACGGTAATGATTTATTACTATTTTATACGCTTCCTAGTTGATTTCCGTCACTTTTTATACAATATGGTTAGTCAAAGTACCTCACATGAATTAAGTCATAGCAAAAAGGGATTAACTTTGAATTGGTCCTACTATAGGGACTAAAGTTGCCTAAGTGTGAAACTTAAAATTATAACAACCAAATCACTTCATTCCTGTGCATACAAAATTTTAAGACTCCTCTTTCTCTCCACATATCACGCTACATTATACATGACATCAAGAAGTTATGGTTTTGATCCTAATTCGAATTTAAGCAAGATTGAAGTAACATATCATCTTATCCAAGCTCAAAAACCAATAAACTAGGGTTTTTCTCATCTTATTCAAGGTATATATCACAACTTGTTTTCAAATTCGTGTGTTTTGGCTTACTAATTATGGGTAAAGCCTAAAGATTAGCCTTTTATGCCAATTATAGGTCGTTGTGAAATTTTACATGATTATGTAAAATATGATTTTGAGAAATCATCAAGAACCCTAGTAATCATGTATAAATGATTAGCCAGTGATGGGTAGCCTATTTAGATGTTATAACACTATTTATGGTGTTAAATTTCAGAAATCATGTTGGTATGGTTACATAAGCCATGAACCAAACACCCCTTTTATGGCTTATTTATTCTTTTAGTGCTTATTATAATAAGCCTAGTCATGTTTTTAATAAGCTCCATATAATTTATATGTTCCTAGGTTATACGGGTTAGCCGGGGACATCTTGTAAGGAGCTCGTGTTCATTCAAGCGGTTTTGAGGTGAGTAACATATTTAAGTGTAGAAACGGGTCCATAATAACTCGTTAATGTGCCACTCTATTTGTGGTGCTCCCGTTCATGTTCACGTAATATCCTTGTGTTACGAGCATATAGTATTGTAATTATATATTGTGTGCTTAAATAACTTACATATGGAAAGTTTATATGTGATATATGTTAAACGGGTCAAAACAGCCCCGAATGACCCGTTTGGGTTTAGTTATGTGATTTTAACTCTAATTTCACGATATTACTAGCAGAGCGTCCTAAGTGAGCGACATAACTAAATTAGCCGTCCTAAGTGGACGATTTGCACAAGTATATGCATTATGACCCAAAAGATGGGTGTAGACGTCCTAAGCGGACGACATGTGTTATTATGTCATGACATGCTCCGAAAGGGAGCCTGGACGTCCTAAGTGGACGACCGAGCCTTTATTAGCATCTTATTTTGTAAAATGAGACTTAGACATCGTAAGTGGATGACAAGTGTTTATAGCGGCTCAAAGTCATGGAGTATATGACTTAGACGTCCTAAGTGGACGACTAGAACATTTTCAGTTATATTGAACCAATATGGGTTCACGTCCTTAGTGGGCGACTAGTATATAATAACAAACAAGTATTCATTTTCTATAAAGCAACCATAATATTATACCATGTTATGATTAGTATCTTTTATATGTTATCTCACTAAGCGTTTGCTTACGTTACTTCGTCATGTTTTTTATAGGTGGAGCTAGTGGTAGTGCAACTAAAGGTACGAAGACCGAGAACTAGACCTCGGTGGGATACTTGGGTAATGAGCCTTTTCCCTACACGTTCTCTTACCAAGAAACACCCTAGGTTGTATGCTTTTGTGTATGAACATATAAACTCATGGTTACGTGATAATCAAGTACATAAGTAGTTTCCCTTATAGTTTAAAGGGTGTTTGGCATAGTGCCATTCTTGCCCATATTGTCCCATTTTGATCATGTACGGGTCAAGACGAATGATATATGTTATGTACAGTTTTATATGTTAATATAAGTGTTGGTGTTAATATTATATCAGTCCATGAAAAAATAATCTTAGCCTGGGCGTTTCAAGTTGGTATCAGAGCTGTGGTTTAAGGGATTTAGGTATCCACTGTAGATGGGTACTTAGACTTAAACCTAGGCTCTGTGGGACCTATAGTATTAGACACATTTCCGCATGTTCATGTAGCATTAGTATTAGTACAAGATACATTGTTTGCAAATTATATATGAGCGGTATTCATGAATTTGGTGTAACACGGTGGCGGTGAGGACTTAGTTATCGATAGAATTATTACGGCCTTTACAGCGTGGTAATAATTTACCACATAATGAGAACTTCTGCAGTATTATGTTACACTAAAGGAATGAACACGATACGTAGTAATATTAGGCTCGGATATATAAAAAATCTATACATTATGAATCTACAGTGACTCTTGTTATCCCTTATCGTGCATTATGTTTAACTTCGGCCAGATATGGTACGAAAGACCTCTAGCTTCACAGTAAAGTTGTTTATGTAGACATACGAGCAGGATGATGGGAGCCATCCCCGATCCAGCCAGAGATGAGCGATAATGCTCCTATTTACGATACTATGGCTGAGAGCGGATCGGAGATGATATCTCAAGAGATAGCAAGTAGATAAGCGGATATATCATATTATACGAGCGTCTCGGTGAGATCATAGCTCGAGACTATCACAGAACTTGATCGAGAAGCGGGTACGCGCGGTCAGCGTCACCCGAGGAAGTTACTTATCTTGACTTCATGACTTGCAAGCCCCGATTTACTCGGGAGAACAAGATCCTTTTAAATGCCACGGATGGATCCGGGATGTTGAAGGCGTTTGCCACCGGTAAATGCCTTGAGGACGTTGGGTTAATTTTGCTATTAATCTCCTTGTGATCGGGCTAAAACATGGTGGAATTGGACCCTTGCATCAAAAAGACCGAAAGTGCTAGAGGTATGACTTGGAAGGAGTTCAAGGAATTACTTTTGATTTTGCTCCAAAGCGGAACTTAATAAGATTCATTTGAGACTTCTTGGGTTCCCACCAGACAGTAGTCGTACATGATTTCTCCATGACCTTCCTTGACAGGCACATTTTCTACATATATACTAATGACGAAAGGTTGCTTATGAAACATTATGTGGATATGCTTCGAAAAGATATCAGTCAGTTTATTTCAGCCAAGGATTGGAAAAACATGGATCAGCTCATGAATGCAGCTCTAGAGCGAGAACAAGAAACAAAGAAAGAGGAAGAGATTCCTCCTAAAAGAAAGGTGGAGCAGTTAGTTCTTCTAGGAAGAAAGTTAAGCGAGAATGAGGCTTATCCTAGCAGGGGTGGAGCTTTCCAGGTGTACAATTGTAAAGGTTTCACCAGGGGAATGTCGTGTAGGTAGCGAGGCACTGCTAGGTTGTGGTTGAGCACAGTCACGTCGGTAAGATTGTCCAAAACCTATTCAAGTTTGAGGGAGACGCTATGATCCGAGCAGCGCGGTGAGTCTTGTCCCAATGTCGGACCCCCTTCTCCTCGCGCCAGCCCAGAGCCTGGGAATACTGAAGACAGCGGCGGTGCCATCGCTTCTAGACCTTGGGAGCCCCTAGCCTTCACATGTCCAAAGACCACATGAACCACCTGGCCTATGTTCATCGAGATATCGTAGATGAAGCTAAGGAAGCATCTGACGTTGTGACATGTACCTTCTTTGTGAATCTATTACTGCACTTGTTGTTATTTTATTACGGTGCATATAGATCTTTTGTATCCGAAAGGTTTAGTAAAGAGATTTTCAATTCAATTAGTCGACAAGCTTCGCGCTAGATGTGGAAGTAGCTAATAACAAAGTGATACGTGCAAACGATTTCTTAGGAATTGCGAAATAGAAATCGATAATGATAAGTATATGATTGATCTAATTCCATCCCTAAGGAGAGCTTGATGTAGTCATCGGTATGGGCCTTGCGGTATGAATGAAGCTATCATTATATGCCAACATAAACTAGTCCGACCTGAACCCCAGTGGGAGAAACAATCATCTATGGCTAGCGTGAAGGCTATCCTTGCTATTTGTACTTATGCTAGAGCCAAGAAACACTTGCACGTGGTTTGTCAAGCCTATTTAGCTCATGTTGTTGATATTCAATCTGTTCTAGATCTTAATAAAATTCTAGTTGTTTGGGAATTTCCGATCTCTTTCGGAGGAACTCCCGGATATACCACCGATAGACAAGTAGAGTTCCACATTGATCTTATTCCGAGGGTACCCTATTGCTAAAACACCTTACTGCACTCGCTCCATCGAAATGGGGAACTCGCCAGCGATTACAGAGCTGCTAACAAGGGTTTCATTATACTAGTAGTTCCCGTGGGGAGCACCGATTCTTTTGTCAAAAGAAGAGCGGTAGTATGCGAATGTGCATCAACTACCGAGAGCTCAATAAAGTTACCATCAAAATTGTTATCCTCTTCCTAGGATTGATGATTTATTTGATCAGCTCTAGGGCGCAAGCTTCTTTTCAAAAATAGATCTTAGATCAGGATATCACCAGCTAAAGATTCGGGAAGAAGATATCCGAAAACGACTTTTCGGACTAGATATAGGCATTATGAGTTTACTGATTATGCCATTTGGCGGCGAATGCCCCAACAACTTTTATGGACCCGATGAATTGGAGTGCGTAGTCCGATGTTATATCGATCAACTATTGTGTTTATTGGCGATATCCTCATTTATTCCAAATCGACTAATGATCATGAAACCTACTTGCGCTGAGTCGTCGGCATGTTAAGGCGAGAAAGATTTATGCTAAGTTCTCGAAGTGTGAAATTCGGCTCCGAGAAGTTCAATTTCTCGGCATGTCATAAATAGTGAAGGCATTAAAGTAGATCCAACTAAAATCGGTGCTATCATGAATTAGGAGCAACCCAACACTCCCGTAGAAATTAGATCCTTCCTTGGGCTTCGCGAGTTACTACCGCCGTTTATCCAAGATTTTGCAAAGATTGCTTCACTTACTAAGCTCACCCAAGAATGCCAAATTCGAGTGGGATGAGGATCGAAATCGCCTTCCGGAATCTTAAGCAGAGTTAAGTCGGGCTCAAGTCTTAGTGTTTCCGTAAGGCAATGATGACTGGAAGTTTATTGTGATGCATCTTCTAATGGCCTCGGTTATGTTCTTATGCGAGAGAGGTCGAGTCATCGCTATGCCTCTAAGACGACTTAAGAAATATGAGGAAGAATATCCTACTCATGATTTAGAGCTAGCGGCGGTAATCCTTGCGTTAAAGCGTGGAGGCATTACCTTTACGTTGTAAAGATCAAGATCTTTACAGGCCATAAAAGTCTCAAATACTTCTTTGATCGGCGTGACCTCAATATGAGGCAAAAGCGTTGGTTAGATCTATTCAAGGACTATGATTGTGAAATCCTTTGTAGTAGATGCCTTGAGCCATAAGACAAGGCATGACTCCTTATTAGTCAAATCACTTGAGATGGTGATTACCCGCACTTTATGAGCATATTAAATCGGTTCGGCATGAAGCATGGGAAAATGGCGATGTAAATTCGGAAGCGGCTCATGGGTCAGTGCACAACTTAGTTGTGTGGACTTAGAGGGCTCGAACACGCCGGTAGAATATGGATACCGAATGATAAAGAGCTCAAAATTTGTTGCTTGATGAGGCTCATAAGTCAAAATATTCCATTCACCCAGTGCCACCAAGATGTATTATAATATTAAACCAGATTATTGGTGGCGGTATGAAAAGAGACATTGTAAAATATAAAGCAAGGTGTCTTACTTGTCTCCAAGTTAAGACAGAACATCAACAACCTTATGGTAAGCTACAACCTCTCGAGATTCCTGTGTCGGAATGGGAAAGGATTACTATAGACCTTATCACGAAATTACCCAAGACATCGCGTCAGCATGATGCTATATGGGTGATTGTAGACCGTTAAACAAAGAGTAAGATTTTCCTTCCTATTAAGGAATCGATGTCCTCGAAGCTCGTGGAGCCGCATATTCGTGAGTAGTGGCGAGACATAGTACCGGTCTATAGTATCAGAGATGAGATATCAGTTTACTTCTAGATTACGGCAAAAATTTCAAGAGAATCTAGGTACTCGTGTCCATTTTACCTGACTTATCATCCATGACAGGATGATCAGAGTGAAAGGACCATTCAGACACTAGAAGATATGCTTCGAGCCTGTGCTATTGACTTTGGTGCTAGTTGGGATAATTACTTAGCACTAGCAGAATTCTCGTACAATAACAGTTACCACTACAGTATTAAGATGCCTCCATATGAGATGTTGTATGGAAGGAAATGTCGAACTCCTATATGTTCAGGTGAGATTGGGCAAAGAGCATTAGCCAGTTCTGATGTTATCCAACAGACGAATGAAAAGATTGATCATATCAAAGAAAGGCTTAAGATGGCCCATGATCGACATAAGTCTTATGCGGACAAGAGGAGACAACCAATAGAATTTCAGGTCGGTGATCGTGTTATGCTGAAAGTTTCTCCATGGAAAGGTGTTATCCGTTTCAGGAAGCGTGGAAAGCTAGGACCACGTTACATTGGTCCATTCAGAATAACTGACAGAGTTGGAAAGGTAGCGTACAGACTTGAGTTACCAAAGGAGTTAAACAACATCCATAATACTTTCCACGTGTCTCAGCTACGAAAATGTCTGGCAGATGAGGCAGAGTATGTCCCTCTAGCGGACATAGTAGTTGATGAGAAACTTGGCTATGTTGAAGAGCCGGTAGAGATTGTTGATACCATGGACAAGAAACTCAAAAAAAGAGAGGTCCTCCTTCTTAAAGTCAGATGGAAGCACAAAAAGGGGTTAGAGTATACATGGGAACCCGAAGATGAGCTCATTAAATACTACCCCGTTTTTATCAGGAATGGTTTATAAGGACACAAACCGAATAAGTAGGGGAGAGTTGTAACACCCAAATTTCCACGGTAATGATTTATTACTATTTTATATGCTTCCTAGTTGATTTCCGTCACTTTTTATACAATATGGTTAGTCAAAGTACCTCACATGAATTAAGTCATAGCAAAAAGGGACTAACTTTGAATTGGTCCTACTACAGGGACTAAAGTTGCCTAAGTATGAAACTTAAAATTATATCAGCCAAATCACTTCATTCCTAGGATACAAAAATTTCCAAAAGACTCTCTCTTTCTCTCCACATATCACGTTACATTATACATGACATCAAGAAGTTAGGGTTTTGATCTTAATTCGAATTTAAGCAAGATTGAAGTGAGATATCATCTTATCCAAGCTCAAAAACCAATAAACTAGGGTTTTTCTCATCTTATTCAAGGTATATATCAGATCTTGTTTTCAAATTCGTGTGTTTTGGCTTACTAATTATGGGTAAAGCCTAAATATTAGGCTTTTATGCCAATTATAAGGTCGTTGTGAAATTTTACATGATTATGTAAAAATATGATTTTGAGAAATCATCATGAACCCTAGTAATCATGTATAAATGATTAGCAGTGATGGGTAGCCTATTTAGATGTTATAACACCATTTATGGTGTTAAATTTAATTCATGTTGGTATGGTTACATAAGCCATGAACCAAACACTCCTTTTATGGCTTATTTATTCTTTTAGTGCTTATTATAATAAGCCTAGTCATGTTTTTAATAAGCTCCATGTAATTCATATATTCCTAGGTTATACGGGTTAGTTGGTGACATCTTATAAGGAGCTCGTGATTCTACTCAAGCGACTTTGAGGTGAGTAACATATTTAAGTGTAGAAACGGGTCCATAATAACTCGTTAATGTGCCACTCTATTTGTGGTGCTCCCGTTCATGTTCACGTAATATCCTTGTGTTACAAGTATATAGTGTTGTAATTATATATTGTGTGCTTAAATAACTTACATATGGAAAGTTTATATGTGATATATGTAAAGCGGGTCAAAAAACAACCCGAATGACCCGTTTGGGTTTAGTTATGTGATTTTAACTCAAATTCCATGATATTACTATCGAGGCGTCCTAAGTGGGTGACATAACTAAATTAGTCAGTCTAAGTGGATGATTTGCACAAGTATGTGCATTATGACCCAAAGATGGGTGTGGGCGTCCTAAGTGGACGACATGTGTTATGTCATGACATGCTCCGAAAGGGAGCCTAGGCGTCCCTAAGTGGACAACAGGCCTTTATTAGCATTCATTTTGTAAATGAGACTTGGACATCCTAAGTGGATGACCAGTGTTTATAGCGGCTCAAAGTCGTGGGTATATAACTTAGGCGTCTAAGTGGACGACTAGAACATTTCGGTTATAATTGAACCAATATGGGTTCACGTCCTTAGTGGTGACCGGTATATAATAACAAACAAGTATTCATGGTCTGTAAACAACCATTAATATTATGCCATGTTATGATTAGTATCTTTTATATGTTATCTCACTAGCGTTTGCTTCACGTTGCTTCGTCATGTTTTTATAGGTGAAGCTAGTGGTAGTGCAACTAAAGAATGCGAAGACCGAGAACTAGACCTCAGTGGAATACTTGGGTATGGACCCTTTTTCTACATGCTCTCTTACCAAGAAGCGCCTAGGTTGTATGCTTTTGTGTATGAACATATAAACTCTCGGTTATGTGATGATCAAGTAGATAAGTAGTTTCCTTCTGGTTTAAAGGGTGTTTGGTATAGTGCCAATCTTGCCCATATTGACCTATTTTGATCATGTGGGTCAAGGTGGATGATATATGTTATGTACGAGTTTATGTGTTAATATAAGTGTTGGCGTTCATATTATATCACCATAAAAAATAATTAAAAAAAAAAAAAAAAAAAAAAAAAAATCTTAGCTCAAGCGTTTCACTAGGATCATCAAAATGGACCCACTTAGGGTTTAGGTAAACCCCGATTAGTCTTTCGTGTTCCCTAGGCTATCTTGTGTATTATATGATTTAATTAGGTAACTTAAAGTTTCCAAAAAAGGTTTTAGGATATTTTTTGTAATGTTTACACCTTTTTAAAAGTATCTAAACCCTAAATTATACATAGAAACAAAACTGCTTCACTGCTTGTATACAAGAAGAATAATCTAGGTAAATCTAATTTTCGCGATTTAACAACTCGAATTAGGGTTTTCATGTTTGATCTCGAATACCCTTTGGGGTTTATAAAAACCTAATGGATTGTGATCCAAACACATAAACACTAATTCGATCACAAAAGTGATTAAATCCTAGTTGTCAACAAAAAAGTAAAAACCCTAATATGCATAAATCAACCAAACAAAAACATAACAAAAATTAAAGATTCAATTTTTATGATAATAGAAGCAATTACTAAGTACCCTAGCTATATTATATACGGTTAGGGTGGCTATGATACTACTGTAGAGTATTGTTGGACCCCACCGACCTATAAAACATGCACAACACAAAATAAACACATAAATAACGTGAAATGGGAAAATGTGGATGGTTAAGACCAGGGACGGACAACGTGAAATGGGAAAATGTGGATGGTTAAGACTTAAGACCATGAAATTTGAGCTACTATTTTGGACAAAAATAAGTGAGTAACCATGAGAAAGTTGAGACTTATCTATAAACTTGAGGGACTAAAACTACATTATCATAATCTAAAACAATATATATTCAAAGGATTATCTTACTTTAACGTGTACCATACTAGTACACATATTCGTTCAAATCACTAACCAATATACCAAAAAAAAAAAAAAAACGTTCTCCTACTGAAACCATATTTGAAAAATGACAGTTATACAGCTTCACCTTCAATCACGCCCGTCAAAATTTAATGGCATTTCTAAACATACTTTTACTTACAATGCTCATAAACCAAAAAACTGTTTTCATGAAAGCAGTCTCATCAAGAACTCAGGTGCATGTTTCTTGTTTTTTTTTATATGCTAAAAGTTTGTTTAACAATTTTCTAACTTGAACTTTTATGTTTATTTTAAAATGTAGAGGATAATGGAGAATATTTCTGTTGGTGGAGAAGTTGGTGGAGCTGGTGGGGCATATTCATATGAGGCTTTGAAAAGATTGGATAATGTGTGGTCTAGCATTTGCTCTATTGATCAAACAGGTTAGTTTATTTATGATCAATGTTTTTTTTTTCCATGAAATTTTAACTCAATGGAATCATAGAAGGTGTTTGGGACTCTGCTTATATCTCAGCTCACTTGCTTATTTTTAAGCAGATCGTTAAGCAGTTTAGAGAGTTTGGATCATCCAAACTGCTTCTGCTTATCTGGTGTAAAATAAGCACTTTCCAGGGGTGCAGGTGGGGGGACCTGCTTATCTACTAATTTTTAAGATAAAGTTGGGTTATAACCCTCATATCTAACGTAACATAACATTTTAAATGATATATACGACCCTCTAACGTTCTTCTCTTTAGCTAAAATAAACTAGATTAAGTTGAACGCTAGATAAGCTGGTCAAGGTACTATACCGGACATCCTAATATTAGCTAATGGGATTATTTTTAAGATGTCTATGTGCTTCTACTTATAAGTGAAAGCATTAGCACAAAAATAAATAAATAAATAAAGCAATCCCAAACACCCTCATAATATGAAATTATGTGAAATGCAGCTGTTCAAGAACCAAAGAAAGTTGTCTCGAATAGCCTGCTTTGTTTAACGAATCAGATATGGCGAATAAAGAAGTGGATAAATTTGATGTGTTGGTTTGTGGGGGGTTTAGGGATCTTTCTTGCCACCGCGTTAAGTTTGAAAGGCCTTGAGTAGGAGTTGTTGAAAGGAATTTACTTAAAGGGGTATCGTATATATATTCGCTTTTCTAATTTTTGTGTACGACTCGATATATTTGACATAAGGTTGACTTAATATCGGAGGAACAAGAGTGGAATATATCAAAAAAGAGCTTATGGAGCTTGTTGAAGTTGGCATTTTAACAGAAGATGACATTGAACAGGCTACAACTTCAGTATTCAATCCTGTAATAAAATTCAAATTTTAGTTAACCTTTAACCAAACTTTTGAATAATGGCTGGTTATATTACTTATATGAAAAATGTCCTTACTTTCTAATTTGCAGAACAGATGTGGATTTGAGATGAAAGGAGAGATATGGGTCGAAAACATTCTTAACCTTGGTGTTTCGTAAGTTAGTGACTATTGTGTTTAAAGATTCTAGATTTGCTTCACTGATGATTTGATAACTAGTTATTACTTGTAGGCCTGCAAAGCTTATAGATATCATGAGGGATCGGTTCACTTCTCTTGGTGGAGTAATCTTTGAGAATTGCAGTGTCTCTAGCATAAATGTTTATCAGGATATAGCAGTAAGATCTTTGATACCAAAGTATAATATTGTTAGTTAATTCTAATACATAACATAGTGTGTAACCATTCAAAACTCTATCTGAAGGTATTGCAACTAATGGAGGGAAAGATTTTGTCAGCTAGCCTAATAATCGATGCTATGGGAAATTTTTGCTATACTTAAACAGGTTATGGCATATGTGTTAGTATGTGCTAGCTTAAAACATAGCTACCAGATATTTAATAAAGTAGTCTGATATATAATTATTTATCCATAATCACAGATTAGAGGCGGAAGGAAGCCAGATGGCGTTTGTCTTGTTGTTGGTTCGTGTTGTCGTGGTTTCAAGGAAAATTCTAATAGTGATGTGATATTTAGTAGTGCTGAAGCCAAACCGGTTGGACGCTCGGAAGCACAATACTTTTGGGAGGTAAATTTTTTAACAGTGTTGTTTGAAAGATGGACGGGTTGATTAACAAGTTAAAAAGGATAACTTTAGTAATGGTTGAAAGTTGAAACAGTAGGCTTGATAACATTTAGTCCAAACTACTTACAATTTTTAGTAACTAGTGTGTAAAATACGATGTAGATTTATTTTTCATATCATATCTACTTAGAATGATGCACGAGGTTTTTTGCACTAAAAATAAAATTTCATCTGTTTGACCCATTAGATCCATATTTATTTAAGCTTATGATTAATTTCTGCTTTACTCATTAGACCTGTTGGAGATAAAACATATCCTGAATTGACCCATTTATAACTAAAGTGGTCAAAAATTTTCGCCTGTACTTTAGTATTTGCACTTCAATCTTTTTGGTAATTCAACCATCAGGCGTTCCCTGCTGGTTCTGGACCATTGGATCGAACTACTTACATGTTCACATATGTTGAACCAAAACCTAGTAGCCCGACAATAGAAGAGTTGCTAGAAGATTACTGGGATTTGATGCCTAAGTATCAGGTAATCTGCTACATTTAATTCATTGTCATACAGGACATGTTCAAAGTGCCATGTGTCTTATAGAGATCGATTATAATACATGTTTTCTTGTTTATATACTGATTGCAAGATTTGTATCTTGATACAGGAAGTCTCTTTGGATGATTTAGAGGTTCTAAGAGTTATATATGGCATTTTTCCCACCTACCGTGACAGGTAAATATGCATTTTCTGTCCTTTAGCAAGGAACAGTACCATAACTTATTGTTAATTTATCTTCATTTTGGAGAGGTGAATCTGCAGTCCATTACCAGCAGCTTTTAATCGTATTCTACAGGTATAATACGAGTCTTTTGAAGCTTCTCATATGCACAACCAATTCACATTTATACTAAAATATAAAGTATTATCATTATTCTCTGCAGTTTGGTGATGCTAGCGGCATACAGTCTCCAGTCTCATTTGGTGGGTTTGGGAGCTTGACCAGGCATCTTGGAAGACTATCAAATGGTAATCAAAAGTATATAACTAGTACAAGTCAACTAAAAGTCAATACTACACTCCTTTCATCTTATTTGTATAAATTTTAGGAATACTTGGGGCCAGCTCGCGGACTAGTGGTGGATTCGGATACTGTGTCATTGCTTAATCCATACGCCATCAGCATCTACAACTCTTTACTAGCTTTTACATGTAAATAAACATTACTGTTTTAACTAATGAAATATTTTTAATCGTCAGCCAAATCTAAGTGCATCTTGGTTATTCAAAGAGCCATGTCAGCAAGAAAAGAAGCGGTGTCTCACCAGATTTCATCAACGACCTTCTCTGCCAATTTCATGAGCATGCAGGTAAAGTTTTGGCAGTTTTAAACATGATATATCAGCTAAGAATCGTAATTACATGTTCATAATGTTTACATGAGGCTAGGAGATCCAGTGCTAAGACCGTTTCTTCAGGTAACTTGTTAGGTTGTCCTCTCTATTAAAAATGAGTTTGAGTTTGACCTTGACTTTGACTCTTTCCCTATAAACATTACAGGATGTCATACAATTCGGTCCTCTCGTGAAGACATTAGGCCTAGTTATGCTGACAAAACCTCAAATCATTCCTTCTATATTTAAGCAGGTAAATGACTGACTAAAGCAGGAATATTTACCAAAGAGAAAGATCTAACCGTAGTGTCATTCAACAGGTTGGCTTCCGGTGCTAATTGACTGGCTAGGACACTTTTCATCATTGGGTTCTTATACATTTTTTTCCATTTTCATTGATCCATTGATAAGGTATTTTATCTTTTGTAACTACTAATATGAGATGCCATACATGTTTTGAAGATTGTAAGACAACTAAATTTAGCCAACTCTTTATAAAACATTTTGTTAGGCCTGTGGTTGATACGTTTTCAACTGAGAAGAAGTACAAATGGAACAGACAACTTGAGGCATGGAAATATGGAGCTGGTTTAGACTACAAGTTTAGCAATGAAGAAGTAACCAAGAGTACATCTGTACATCGAACATAAGACAGTAGAATCTTATATCCGTATGCAAAGTCTAAAATATATGTAATTATATATAACATTTTCGGAATGGTATATGTTATATGTGTTGGATATTTATTAAGTTCTAAAATGCTGAACTTATGTATTTTAAAGACTATTTCATTTGTTTGTAAATATTAAGACATATGCAGCCTTGATCCTTAATGATCACATGACTGCAGCCAGAGGTAAATGTGGCTAGAGCCACTTAGACATATTATTGGCCATGCCTTATGGTCGTTTATACGCTTATTGAAAGGCGATTACATGACAAATTAAGGTTGTTAAAAGGCATAACTTGCCTTATCCATGAAACATCGCAACCTTTGGTCATACCACTTTCATAATATATATATAGGACATGTAATTTTCGTTTGTAATCATCAATACGAGTTTACTTTTCATGTTTTAAAATTCCCTCCTTTATTTCTTATCTATACAAATACTTTGTACACAATATCTATACAAACACTGCACATAAATTCCTTTTTCATTTCACTTTGCACACAATGGCATTCAATCACGGAGATATTGATATCAAATGGCCTAGAAGTACATACCTTGCAAAGGGATCTGTTAGCCATTACAATAAGTGGCATCGAGAGCAAAAACACCTGGGAGAACCCCGCTAACAAGATTCCAAAGAGACTTTTGATTCGCCCCAAACAGTCAAGTTTTATCACCAATTACCACTCATGAATGGCCGACCGTAACAAACTTAAAACGGCTCAGAGCAAACTCAATGAAGATCTGGGAGTATAGTGTTTCCGGTCGTTATGTCCCAATGAGCTATGCGAAGAATCACCAAACGAATAGTGATCGAGAGATTTGAGCGGAAGAGATTTGAATTGATTATAACTACGTAAAAACCAACAAATACAAAGGCTTAAATGCAAATTAAAGGAAATTAAAAGATAAAAATATTAAATAAACGCTATCACTATTTTTAAAATTGATGAACGTTTAAAACTTAAAACTTACGCTTAAATAAAATTACGTAAACGTACAAAATAAAAAGTGAGATCTAAGAAATAAAAGTCCTAAAAATATGAAATGACATTTTTACAATACTAATGATAAAAGAAAATATTTAAAAAAATAAAATTATTTTTATAACTATTTAATTAATTATTATTAATTAAAACTATTTTAACTATTAAATAATTACCTAAAATACAAGAAAATAGGAAATAAAGCTAGAAAATTAAAATTAAGACTTGGAAAAATCTAAAATAACAAAATAGAATTTTCAAAACTATTTTGTATTTTTCTCGATTATTTTCTATTTTCAAGGAATTAAAAACTATTTAAAACTAATTAAATTACTTAAAAATACAAATTTAACTAAGAAAATCTAGAAAAATATTTTTTTGGCTTTTTATATTTATCTTAACTAAAGAAAAATGAAAATTATTTTTTGAACCTTTTCCAATTTTTGTATTAAATGCTAATTAAAATGCTTAAAACTAATTAAAATCAAGAAAAATAGCAAACTGACTTGGAAAAATCTGAAAATTTCAGGAAAACTCTAAAATTATATTTGGAATCTAGGAAAATGGAAAACAGGTGCTTATGTGGAGGAATTTGAAATCGATGTGGAAATGCTTATAAATAAGCACTTGAATAAGCCAAATGAACACAATAAGCCACCAATCGATAACAAAAGCTATAAATAGCTAAAAGTATCAAAATGCAACAGGAAACAACTGGCTTGGACCTCTGAATTGCCAACTGCAAAGGTTTGATGAAATTGAGACCAAGCACAAAAACAGATTCTGAGGCCAACTTTGAGCTAGAAAATAAGCCACCAAACAAGTAAGAAAATGAAAAGCAAGTATGGCAACCTAAACTAGACCTGGCTAACTATGTTTAAACCAAAATCGACCTTGATAAGCTAAACTAAGCCCCTGCAAGAGTCAAGATGAACCGAGAAAACTCGAATGTGAGTTTATGAGCAGTACTTTAGGCCATTTTGAAAAGCGTTTTGAGCTTTTAAAAATTTGCAAAATATACAAAATGGCAATAATAAACTAGACCAGTAGAACTTTTTAACACCATAAGTTTCATTTGATTTGACTCAGAGATGAATCCAAGAAAAATCCCTCTAGCTTGGCCAAAACTGAGTTTTAGCAGGTTTTGACTTTTGAAGAAAAAGTTAAATGTTGACTTAAATGAGATTTGATCTTGATTTAAGGACTGAGAATGATGTAAATATATGAAATAAGGCTACTGCAACCTAACTCTATGTAAATGAAACACAAAATAAGCTTTTGACTTTGCAAAAACTCAACAGATAAGCTGTAAGGACAGATGGTTTGTAATTTTGACTTTTGAGCTATGCAAGCACAAGTTAAAGACAGATATGAGTTCAATAGGACTTAACAAGCATGAACCAATAAGAAACTACCACTGCACTAGCCTATAACACAGTTAATGCAGCTAAACCAAACACCACTTAAACACTGAAATGCAAACTTAAACTGAGATAAACACTGAACCAGATTGATTTCTTGATCACTCTAAGTTTACATGACCTAAATAGAACTATATAAACAAGTGTACACTAATGGTGATCATGAAAATGATACAAGCATAATATGCAAAATGTATTGAAATTGAAAAGTGAAATACCAACTCACATGGGTCCAAATTGTTGCAAGGCTAAACCAAACCAAATATACTCTAACCTAGTCTAATCTAACCCCAATTCAACCTCTGCATCACCCTTTATCCATATCATACCCATTTTCGCCCAATTTGACTTTCATTGACCAATTCCCAAAATGAATTGAAACTTAAATGTGAGCTTATCAAAAGCTCTAAGAGTCGATAAAAGCTTATTAGAACCGAGAACCGAGCTTTTTGAAGCTTTGGTGTGAGAATTTAAAATGGAAAATTGCAACAGTTAGCTTGAGGCTTTAAAATCTTAGCACAACTTGAATTGATACCTTGAAATAGTTTATAATGTTACAAGAACATTAGTTTGATACATAGAAACAAAATTTTACAGATATTACACTAAATTAAAAGCTTTGAATTAAAACGACATAAGTAAAAAAAAAAAACTAGTAGACTCCTTAACTAGCTTCTTCATGCATCCTTTATACTCCATGCATCTTCTCTCATCTCGATTGTTTCCCAAGAATTTCCTCACCATTGGACGGCTTAAAATGATCCCGCCATTGAATGGATTTTGGCGGAAAAAGCTTTTGACGATTGTAGGTTGAGTGATAAGGAGAAGGTGCATTTAATGCCCTGGAAGGTTGTTGAGGAGGGGAACAAGGGAGTGGAAAGGTGAGGAGGG
>CM040238.1:76310040-76374376 GCA_022545495.1 Chrysanthemum lavandulifolium
GTGTGATGGTAACTTGTTTGTCATTGAGCGTTACCATCACGCGTTTGACCTTTGATCTTTCGCATTGTATGCCGAATTGATGTATGTAGACCTGCAGTATGAAGCATAATTGGTGAGCATGTTCGATAAGGGTGAGTCCTCGAATATCCACCGCAATCTCACATGAAGATTACGGCGGAAGAAGTTCTCAAAATCAACTCTAAGGTTGTTCTTTCCAATCTTCATTGGAAAACCATTCGGAAGATATCGCAATAGTGAGAACATTTGGTGCATCCACATTTCGCATTTGAGCGTCCATGTCGTGATCTGAAAGATATTTAGCCAAAAGAACCAACATATCGAAAGACATTACGTTAGTCAACAGATGGTTTTATTGTCTAATTATTGAATGTGATATGTCGAAGATATTAGCAATAGTGAGAACATTTGGTGCATCCCATGACTTCTTCTCTTCTTCACTCATTCGGGAGTGAAGATACCATCTTTGACCCCGGCATTTCCATGTACCATTTGTGAGCCGAATCTGTCTATGTATATCTCGTCGGTGTGGAACTTTCACGTGCTTCAAATGTTTATACAAACATCTTGAATGAAAGTCCGATGGAGATTGTCTCTTCCACTTACTTCCCCATGAACAAATTAATTAGGGTCGAGTCAAGCTAGCGACTCGGTAATCAAAAACATGAGTTAAACATGGGTTTTCACCCGTGTGTACCACCCTAGTGTGGGGAGTTGCCCCATTGTTGTATATAAGTTTTCTAACCAAAAAAAAAAAAAAATCTTTCAAAATAATGGCCGTAATATTTCCCTTTTCGTTCTTTGTTTCGGCATAACCGCCGGTACTTTGAATATTGAGGGCAATATTCATTTCTAGTGTGGGGGAATTCTCACGAATTTTATCATGTAATTATACCACCCAATTCCCCATTTTGACCAAATTTTTTTGGAGTAAGTGTTTTCACTTACTCGACTTATAGTTATCGATCCGCCATGTCTAATAAACAAAAGGATTGGCTAATCCGAGAGCAAACGGCTCTTGGTAAAGATATATCAAATCCGTTGACGACTTGCAATTTGCCTAAAATTGTATGGTATTCACCACCATATCCTTAAAAGTGAAGAGTTGGCTAGCCCTTGCAAGTTTATGGCTTGTGGTAAAGGCGTGGAAAACCATAATTGGTAATCGACTCACCAAAGATATTTTATCTAAGAGTTGGCTAGTCCGTAGCAAACGGCTTCCGGTAAAGACAAATCAAACCGTTAGAAGTCGGTGGTTTGCTCAAAATCACATGGTTATCGATGTACCATAGTTCTTACTTGAACTGAAACATTTGGCTACTCCGAGTAATGGCTTTTGGTAAAGAGATTCAAATCCATTAAGTTTTCTCAAAAGATTGCTAGGGACTAGCAATAGTTTAGTGTGGGGATTGATGAGTGTGTAAATACTCATCATTTTAGTCAATCTGAATCGCAAAACATTTAAAATGCTCAAAATGCATCAAAATATCGAAAATATCTCAAAATTGCATTTTATATGTTTCGGATGCAAAATGTTTAAAATCGATGAAAATGAGCTAAGTTTGCATAATTGGCGTTTCGGTCCCAAGTTTCAAAAGTTGTCAAAAATAGTCCCTGAGCACTTATTTTAAAAGTAAAGTCACCAAAGGTCCTTTTAAAATCATAAGTTGTCAAAATTAGTCCTTTGGTGAAAAATGTCAAAAGTTTTGAGAAATTACAAGTTTGGTCCTTCAAGTTTCAAAAATTAGCAAAAATAGTCCTTGGAAGTTTAAAAATGTCTATTATGGTCGTTGTACTATTGAAACTTGGCAAAAGTGACCCTTGAAACAACTTTGAGAAAATGGCAGATTTGGTCCTTCAAGTTTGGGAAATTTCAGTTTTGGTCCTTATGATATTAATAAACAAAAACACCCTTTGGACCTTTGTCCCCTGTCAAAACAAGCCTTGACCCCTGCCAATATCCACTTGACCCCCCCTTATTGGACCCCCGCTTAAATAATACACCCTAGTCAAACCCACACCAAACACTCCACCCTTTCCTCCACTCCCATCGTCACCTTCACCCACTGCTCGCAACACTCAACCCCTCACCTCCAGGCTCACCTCCCACACCCTTATCCTCCACTCACCCAACAATCCAAATGCATTAAATGCATCTCTCCCTTGCACTCAATCAAGCTCCAATGGCTATATCAATTTGGCGCCAATTTCATGAATCAAGGGTGGAGATCAAAGGACCAAATCAATGGCTAGGAAAGGAAAGAGAAACCCTAATGAAGCCTATAAAGAAGAATGAAGATGTATAGCGGTTGTCAACGCTTTAGACCAATTCTTAAATACATGTTTAATCGTTTTAATTTTTAATGTAATCTTTAATGGGTTTCAAGTTTTTATGTAATGAACAAGTTATTTGTGTATAAATTCACAGCTTTTAGCAACCAATTTCTATTTTTATGCTTGTTCTAATTTTCCCTAAAACCATTCCTATCAAATTACAGTTTGTAGTTTGTTGAGAGTGTTTTAAATTGTTTGTTTAAGTTTGTTTTTGGTTAATTAAGTGAATTGGTGGAGTTTCATGATCTGTAATTCAAAATTCCAAAATAGTCAACAAAAGTCAACAGTGCAGAAATTAGAGTTGATTTGGACTGGGTTGCTGATATGGTTTTGACATTTGGTGGAGTTTAGCATTGATTTTGGATGTAATATGGGTTGATAGCAAGATTGGGTCCTGTTTCATTGACCTCATGAGCATGCCACAGTGGCAGGACTTTGGTTAGTGTTGAAATTTTATTTTACAAGTCGAATCAGTAATCTAGTTAGCTTCTGTGTTTCTCAAGTGCTTCATCTAGTTATTTCATTCATCAGATTGTTAGCTTGATTGGTCATTAGTTTGCTTAAAGTTAGTACAAATTTCTGCATTTCTGTCCTTCCTTCTATAAGAGAAGCAGTTGAGTTTTAATGTTAATATGTTGATAAGTTAGCTTGATCTAGGTTTAACTTAGTCATCTGAGTTTAGTTTAAGGATTAGTCCAGCTTGTATTTGAGTTTGGTTTTGCAAAACTATGAATCAGTCATTAAATAGTGTGTTTGGATCAGATCAGTAACCTGTGCTTGAGATTAGTTCAGTAGTTAAAATTAGTTGCTAGAGTCATTATTAGGATAATTGAAGCTGGTTTGATCATTGATTTGCATCTCTACTCACTTTTAGTCAAAATAATTTTGATTCTTCTCTTATATTCATATCTGTCTAAATCAGTTGGTGAGTTCTAGCTTTTATGTTTAGAATTAGATAATAGAGCTTGCATCAGTTCCATTTTACCATAAAACATCATAATCAGTTCATGAATTGGTTTCACATCTCACAAAAGTCAAAACTCTCAAAGCGCAAAGAAAGTCAAAAGTGAAAATTCGGTTTTCACCAACCTAAGTGCATTTTAGTTTGTTCATCATCGGTCAAAAGCTTTTGTAACTTTGGGATTAATAACTTCAACGGTTGGGTGTTCAAAAGTGATTTTGTGCAATTTTGGTAATCATTTTAAGCTCTTTACAAGCTTGTCTTTTAGGCACTTGTTGCCTGCAAGACCGGTCACTATGTTGTGACAGGAACTTGTAGAGTTCCTCACAAGCTCATAAGAGCTTGTGAGCGGTGATAGTTGGTTTAATTATCCCTTGCTGTGTCTAGTTTAGGATCCCACACTTGGTTCTCGAGTTTCGACTTATCCGAGTGGCTTATTTTCGTTACAAAGTAGTAGCTAAAACTGCTTTTAGCTTTGAAGTGCAATTCACACTAGATTCTTGTTTCTGCTCCCGGAGGTTTAGAGTAGTTAGTTTAGGTTGCTTTCTAGTAGTTTTAGCATATTATAGCTTCGTGATAAGTTGGTGCTCATTTGGTATCTTTGGCTTATTTTGAAGTCTTTATTCATAAGCGGTTTCACTCGCACTCCCATATCCTTCACATAAGCTCTTGCTTTTATAATTTTCCTAGATTCGAATATTATTTTAGACTTTTCTTGAATTTTCATATTTTCCAAGATCTTGTTTGATATTTTTCCTCATTTAAATCGGTTTTAGTACTTTTAATTAGCTTTTAATACAATTAAATCGGAAAAACTTCAAAAAAATAAGTTTCATTTTTCCTAGGTTAAGATAAATATAAAAGTCAAAAAATATTTTTCCAGATTTTCTTAGTTAAATTTGTAATTTTAGCAATTTAAGTAGTTTCAAATAGTTTTTAATTCATAGAAAATAGAAAAATAATAAGAAAAATACAAAATTAGTTTTTAAAATTCTCTTTAGTTATTTTAGATTTTTCTAAGTCATAATTTAATTTTTCTAGCTTTATTTCATATTTTCTTATATTTTAGGGTATTATTAAATAGGTAAAAATAGTTTTAATTAATAATAATTAAATAAATTGTCATAAAAATAATTTTCTTTTTCTAAAATTTTCTCTTATCATTAGGTTTGTAAAATTTCATTTTTATATTTTAGGATTAATATTGTTTCGGTTTCACATTTTCTTTTGTGCGTTCGTAGTTTTAATTTAAATTTATAAAGAAAAATCAAAAACATAATTATAAAAAGCAGTGATAGCGTTTATTTAATATAATTTATCTTTTAATTTTCTTTAATTTGCATTTAAACCCCTGTAATTTATAAACTTTTTCTTTAGGTATAATCAATCACAACCCTTTTCCCATTCAATATCATCCGATCACTATACGTTTGGTGATTCAGTGCATAGCTCGTTGGGACTTAACGACCTGGGGAAACACTATACTCCTCTGATCTTCATTGCATTGGTGTCTGAGTGTTTGAAGTTTATTACGGTTGGCCATTCACAGTGGTCGACTTGTGTGATAAAACTTGACGGTTTGGCATCGATCAAATTTTTGGCGCTTGTTGTCGGGAGCTGTGCTAATAGTCTTACGTTTAGCGTATTAGTGATTTGAATATTCACTCCTTGTTTATACCATCTATATGTATTTATATTTTCTTATAAAAATCCAAAATCCAAAAACATCTTAAAATAAAAACCCAAAAGATTTTCATTCTTTGTTTTTACAACATGCTTTTCAAAAATACCAAAAATATTCCTCTTTACCCTCTTACCCTTTTTGATTCTTTATCCCATTACCCTCTATCCATTTGATTCTAACTTCTATTCTCATGGAATCTCTCGACTACGATTTAATTCGGAACGAAGTTGAAAAACTTCATACTTTATCACAAATGTCAAGAATTCGTGTTCTTCGTGATGATCCATTAATTACGTGAGGGAAATGGAACGAGAAACCGGGTGACAAAGGACCGGTACTTCCCTCGATAATGGAGGTGCTAACACGTCCAACCTACGGTTTTCCAAAGATCTAACCTTCAATTGCTCCTAAGCCGTCTAAAATTGATCCTAAACTTTCACAATTTACGGTTAAAAGCAATCATGCGAGTTTAGACCGATGACTAGCAAGAATGACTTGCCTAATCTTCACGTTTCTCAAAACCGAACCGGAGACCATAACGAAAGTGGTGGAAATTGCTAGCTCTCGAGCACACCACTTGTCCCACCTCCGGATTTTTCAAAATGTTCTTGAGACTTGATAGTCATTCGGATCACCATGTTGGTTTTGTTGATTCTTTGAATGAACCGATTCCTTCTCATAACTCTAAAATGGAATCGTTTATTCCTTGTGTCGATTGTGGTGAGCCTCTTTTTGGTTCACCATGTCATTTGGTGTACGTGTATACAGTGTGGTAATGATATTCGAGCGGGAGTTGTTTGTTTTGTGGTTCGAGGAATTCATTTGATTATGATCCTAATCCAAACTCATTTAACGACCCTCAAACTTTTCCAATTACCCACCATAGCCCGACTTATCTTCATATAATCAACATAAGCTTCTGTGAATTTTGTGGAGGTCCTCACCAAGGATTTGAGTGTCAATCCGGAAACACGTTTGTCTATGAACAGTTTTCGGTGATGCTCGAACTTTGGTTATGACCAATATCCATATAATTCACGCCCCGACTCAACAGCTTTTCTTGTTGTGAGAATTGTGGAGGTCCTCACAATAATCTTCAATGTCAACCGTGGAATCAAATTTACTATACTTCCGGTTTTGACAATTTACAACCTCCACAGCACCATACGGTTCAAACTCCACCTGAGCCGTTGTCTCAAGAAATTTCCCAAAATTTTGAAACCGCAATGAAAACACTTGATGATATGATTCGTAACTCTAAGAATCAAGTGAGTGGTGAAAAGACCATGGGAGAATTGCTTGCCGAAGAACGAGAGGCCCGCAAATCTAGGGAAGAATTATTAGTCCTAGAACAAGCAGCTCTAAGGCGTTCCCAATTTCTTAAGGCGACTATGTATGATGATGACGAGGAGAGTATTCCTTTTAAGAATATTATTTCTCAACTCCTCGATCGGTTGATATTCCAGCAGTTGAGATTCCATCTCAAACAAGCGCTATCACACCGAAGCTCCCACTCTCTCTAAACATGGGGGACGAGCATCTTTACCTTGTTCACGAAAAGGAATCGGACCAATTCATAAAGTCTAGTGTTGAGAACCTTGTCCCAATCACGAGAGAGTCACAGGAACTTCGATCATATGTGTGATTCTCTTTCCCTCTGAGTGTTCAAAAGATCATTTTGAAACTTTCTCCAATTAGAAGCGACGATTGTGCTTCCTATGGAAACATCGAGTATATTGAGGCATCACTCCCACGGTCGATCCTCTTCTTGAGGAGTTCACCGATGAACTCGCTCACATCAATCCACTTTCATCGAAGTGATGATGATATCTTTGATTTGAAGCCGATCCGGGAGGACCGAAAGTCTCCTTGATAATGATCGTTCACTCACTTCTTATCCCAGCGGTCCAATAGAGAATATTAATCACTTTGTTCTGAAGCATTCAAAACAACTCTCACTAATCCTCTATTTGAATTCGACTCGAATTCACTTTAATTTATGAGAATCCACTCTTTGATACTCAGTTGAGGATAGTGATGAGTCTGATGGAACAAGAATTCATGATTTACATCTTGTGATTGATTCTCTTCACGAGGAGTTCGCGGTGAACTCACTCATATCATATCTCCGCGGAGTATGATAACTTCCACTTTGATCATGACACACCCGGATTTGTCTTGATCACGTGAGCTTAAATGATGAGATTCATAATCGAAATTATGGATTCTCCTATGGATGAAGATGAGTTAGTCATGATTTTCATCATGACTTTCTTTCTTTCTTCACCTATCCCGTGACTTCTTCTCTTCTTCACTCATTCGGGAGTGAAGATACCATCTTGACCCGGCATTTCCATGTACCATTTGTGAGCGAATCGGTCTATGTATATCTCGTCGGTGTGGAACTTTCGCGTGCTTCAAATGTTTATACAAACATCTTGAATGAAAGTCCGATGGAGATTGTCTCTTCCACTTACTTCCCCATGAACAAATTAATTAGGGGTCGAGTCAAGCTAGCGACTCGGTAATCAAAAATGAGTTAAACATGGGTTTTCACCCGTGTGTACCACCCTAGTGTGGGGAGTTGCCCCATTGTTGTATATAAGTTTTCTAACAAAAAAAAAAAAAAAAAAAAAATCTTTCAAAATAATGGCCGTAATATTTCCCTTTACGTTCTTTGTTTCGCATAACCGCGGTACTTTGAATATTGAGGGCAATATTCATTTCTAGTGTGGGGGAATTTCACGAATTTTATCATGTAATTATACCACCCAATTCCCCATTTTGGCCAAAATTTTTTGGAGTAAGTGTTTTCACTTACTCGACTTATGGTTATCGATCCGCCATGTCTAATAAACAAAAGGATTGGCTAATCCAGAGCAAACGGCTCTTGGTAAAGATATATCAAATCAGATTGACGACTTGCAATTTGCCTAAAATTGTATGGTATTATTTCACCATATCCTTAAAAGTGAAGAGTTGGCTAGCCCGCAAGTTTATGGCTTGTGGTAAAGGCGATGGAAAACCATAATTGGTAATCGACTCACCAAAGATATTTTATCTAAGAGTTGGCTAGTCCGAAGCAAACGGCACGGTAAAGACAAATCAAATCCGTTGAAAGTCGGTGGTTTGCTCAAAATCACATGGTTATCGATGTACCATAGTTCTTACTTGAACCGAAAAATTTGGCTACTCAAGTAATGGCTTTTGTTAAAGAGATTCAAATCCATTAAGTTTTCTCAAAAGATTGCTAGGGACTAGCAATAGTTTAGTGTGGGGATTGATGAGTGTGTAAATACTCATCATTTTTTGTCAAATCTAAACTGCAAAACATTTAAAATGCTCGAAATACATCAAAATCTTGAAAATATCTCAAAATTGCATTTTATATGTTTCGGATGCAAAATGTTTAAAATCGATGAAAAATGAGCTAAGTTTGCATAATTGGCGGTTCAGATCCCCAAGTTTCAAAAGTTGTCAAAAATAGTCCTGAGCACTTATTTTAAAGTAAAGTCACCAAAGGTCCTTTTAAAATCATAAGTTGTCAAAATTAGTCCTTTGGTGAAAAATGTCAAAAGTTTTGAGAAATTACAAGTTTGGTCCTTCAAGTTTCAAAATTGGCAAAAATAGTCCTTGGAAGTTTAAAAATGTCTATTATGGTCCTTGTACTATTGAAACTTGGCAAAGTGACCTTGAAACAACTTTGAGAAAATGGCGATTTGGTCCTTCAAGTTTGGGAAATTTGGTTTGGTCCTTATGATATTAATAAACAAAACACCCTTTGGACCTTTGTCCCTGTCAAAACAAGCCTTGACCCCGCCAATATCCACTTGACCCCCCTTATTGGACCCCTACTTAAATAATACACCCCGGTCAAACCCAGGTCAAACACCACCCTTTTCCCTCCACTCCACCTGCCACCTTCACCACCGCCTGCAACACTCAACCCCTCACCTCCACTCACCTCCCACACCCTTATCCTCCACCTCACCCAATAATCCAAATGCATTAAATGCATCTCTCCCCTTGCACTCAATCAAGCTCCAACTGGCTATATCAATTTGGCGCCAATTTCATGAATCAAGGGTGGAGATCAAAAGGACCAAATCAATGGCTAGGAAAGGAAAGAGAAACCCTAATGAAGCCTATAAAAGAAGAATGAAGACAGAAGTAGCAGTTGTCACTGCTTTAGACCAATTTCTTAAATACATGTTTAATCGTTTTTAATTTTTAATGTAATCTTTAGCTGGGTTTTGATAAGGTTTTAAAAGGTACCATTTTGAGGGGTCGTTTAACTCCTTATTTGATCACTTTTGTATCCGTTATTGCTTAATATCGTTCCTTTTCACTTTTAGGTCTCTTGAAGGCAAAATCTTTGGAATGGCACTTATTTGGACGAAAGGCGCGGATATATGAAGAAAATGGCCAAAGTCGAATCGAGACACTCAAAGTCGCTAAAAAGCAGGCGGCGGCGTCGGTGTTAGTGCGGCGCCGTCGGAGTATTTTAATGACGATCGGTGGCCAAAACCCTATTTTCAAGTGACGACGTCGGGCTTTAAAGGAGTAGACCGTCATGCAACTCGAGACGGCCTAGATTTGATCTAGGCGGCGTCGAGACTGAAGGGATGGCGTCACAAGCATAAGGTGACGCCGCCAAGTCGATCAAGTCACAATATGCCAAGTAGGCGATCTTGTTTTGGCCATAACTTTTGCATACGAACTCGGTTTAGGTGATTCAAAGCCCACGCGACGAACCGAGAAAATCTGATGCGGTGAAAAAAAGTCATTCTGACGCCGTCACTCTTTAGGTGTGGCGCCGTCGCTCTTCTTGCCGACGAAAATCGCCTATAAATATAACATTATAACTTCACTTTTGTAAGCCCTAAACCCTAAGTCCGATTCCGGGGTTTAGGTAGGTGTTTTCCAAACAACTTAAAGGGTTTCAAACACTCTATAAACATCGTGTAATGGTTTGTTTGTTAATCCAATCTATGGTATGTCTTCAATTATCACAATTGTTGCTTGCTCTTCGTTAATTATGCTTGGCTAATTCACCTTGTGTTTGCTTATGATTGTATGAAACTTGTATATAATTAATTAGATCTTATTGATTTCTTAGTGATGCTTGTGTCTATCTTCATCATTAGGGTGTGACAAATTCAATGAGTCTAATTGGTTTAGTTTATAATTCTTGCACCCTCATCTCTTGTTTGATTGGTTGTCTCTTATCTTAATTGTAATTAGCTTAGGAGTGCGACTAGGCTATCGTTGTGTTTAATACTTGATAAATCTTTGATAGTTTATGAATGACTTGGTGGATTTCGTTTACTAAACCAAAGATAACCTTAAAGTTAGTTTATGAATGACTTAGTGGATTTTGTTTACTACACTTAAAGGTAACTTTAAAGAGTTAGGAATGCACACCTTACGACCTAGAAAACACAACGTGTTATAAATAAGGGCGTGACAATTCAACCATCAATAGGGCGTGACAATTCGGTGGGTAGAATTGGATAGCTAGCAAGGAGTAATACATCATAAGTAGATACGCTTCACGTTCTTGGTAGACCCATAATTTAGTTAGTATCTTTTGGGATAGTTGACTAGCAACTAATTCCACTCTCCCTCCAAAACCGAGATTCATAAAATATAAAAATACAAAAATAATCATCCTCATCTTTAGACTTAAATCGACATATACTTCACCAACGACACTATTCCCTAGAGAGCGATATCAATACCGTGGCTTACCCTAATTACTACACTACAACGATTAGGTTCACTTGCCTAGGGTGTTATAAAACTTGCTCGAAGAAAAGGAAGTTCCTTTGACCCCGAACGACGTGTAGCGTTATCAAGTTTTAGGCGCGCTGCGGGGAATAGTTATTGTTTAGGCTTGATTTCTATCTCATTTAGGTCTACTCACAAGATTCCTATCAAGTGAGATTTTTTTTCTTTTATTAGCTTCCTTGTAGTCTATCCCCTTCTTTGTGCCTTTGTTCGTAAAACTTGTCCATTGACTCTTCCGTTCACCATTATGGAGAACGCGAATCCACTATATCCGCGATTAGGTTTTTTCATAAGAAATTATGATATTACTAAAGCGGATTATTCAAGATGGCGGGAAGAAAGTAACCAAGTCCATAAACCTTTTGAGGATTTCACCATTCCATCAAGCCCACAAAATACCTCATCTAGTGAAACCTATGCTTCGTTTGAGCCTTCACCTAGGATAGACTTTCGTGAACAACCTCCGTGTTTAGAAACTATTTTTAGTGAGGCCCTTAGGAGAATGACCAAATTTATGAAAACATTATGGTAAGCAACCAAGCATTAAACCATAAGTTGGATCAATTACTAAATTGGTTTCATCACGACCTAAGGAAATATTACATGACGAGCAAATAGATGATGTAGATGTGATTAAGGATGAAGTGAAAAGTCTAGACCCACAAGGTACCCCACAAGCCCCACCATCATTTAAGGCATACACACATGCGTGACTTACCGGAAGTAGTAGAAGAGACTTTAGGAATCCCAATGGAGGTAGAACATTTGAACCAAACGCAACTAGAGAAAATAGGTTTGAATACTTGTAGTCTCAATCTTACTCTTAGTTCTAGGGAATTTCCTAGTGTTGATGAACCGGAACCTCAATCTTTACTTCCATCCTTAGATAAACGAGGAACCGACCCACTCATCAACCAATTTAGTCCGGGTAGTTTTAGGATGAAGGAAGCCATTCACACACCCCCTTCACCTCACGTGGCATATTTCCACCCTAAGGGTGTGTATCGCTACTATCACCCGCACTTAAACTTAAGTGTAGGAAAACTTCCCTTTATCTGTTAAATAAGGGTAGAGTCGGGCTCGTGACTCGAACAAAACAAGCGCTTCTTGGGAGGCAACCCATGTGTATTTGTTTTCATTTTCATTTGTGTGTCGTATATCTTTTACTAATTGTTTGTTCTCATGTTTGAATTTGTAAAATGCTTTATTTTGTCTTTAACCTCGTCTTAATTACATATAAAGGTATTTTACATAAGGGATAAGTGTGGGAGGATTACACGTTTTCAAAAAAAGCGTGAACATGAGAATTTCAATTATTTAAAAGATATACATGTGTTTGTTCGAGTCAAATGCTTGTATCGAGTCATAATGGATGTTATTGCGAAATTTTCCAGTTTTAAAGATAAAATTTTCCGAATTTTTCCGAAAATCGCGAGACCGGTTTTGTCATGATAACTTGACGGCGTCGAGGTCACAACAACGACGTCGGGAGGAGTAGAAAGCGCTTACTACTTTTCTCGTTTTCGTGCTACTTATAAATTTTGGAATTTTCAAGGTCTTAATTTTCTAGCAAATCGCAAACATCCATTCCACAAGCATTATATCTTATTTAAGTGCGGAATTACATCTTGTTGTGTTTTATTTCTTTGTTCGGTTTGATGCGTTGGGTTGTTTGTTTTCTTCAAGTGTGCAGGTTTTATTTATCAAGAAGAAGATACATAAGATTGGAGGGAGCTTTTCACGCATACGTTCTTCTTGAAGAAATTTAACCACTACTTCACACACGGATCCTACCGAGCTAATCAGGGGAGTACTAGTTTCTTTCGTTTTTAATTACCTTCTATTATCATAACTTTGATACTTTCGGGAACATTGGGGACAATGTTCGGTTTAAGTGTAGGGAGGAAAATAAGCGGAACTTTGAAACTATGCTTATCCTTGATTATTTACTTTGTCAATTGTATTTGTGTAATAAACCATGAGAAAATGTCGGTTAGGGTAATTTTGGCACCAAATTTAAAATTTTTCATGACATATAGGAGTGGGCCATTAGTCTTAACAAAAGCGTCTCACGGATAGGAAGTTATATGACTAGCACAAAACCCTTTACCATCCAAATTCCACCCAAAATGTGAGGATCGCCCTTAGATTAGTAGGAATTAAAGCATTCATCTTTAATGCTTAGAGTGTGAACCGGTAGTATATTAGATTCTAGAACTTGTTTTGTGATGCATTCCGAGATCGCAAGTGAGGCTACACTTGTGTAGTTAGGAATAACTAAATGATAAGAGGCATTAGGATAAATCCTTGTTTGATACCGTAATATAATTACTTCTTCCACATCGGTTGAGTAATTCCCCACACCCTTTGCGTTGTACTCATCTTTAGTACACGATACCCTAGTTAACCCTCGAGCCTATCCTTTTCGCGGTTCTCGTGATGTTTCGGTTTTTCGAATATCAATGAAGACATTGTTTACACCCCACCCCAAATATACACCCAAATCGCCTTAGCCTACCCCTTATGCACTCACTTTTAGTGCATTATTGTTATCACCCTAAACCCTTAGTTCAATTATCTAGTTGCTTGCATAAGTTGCTAAGTCGAGTCATATCCTTTGTATCTGATTTTGGGACGATTGGGATTCATGGGAAAAGTTAAAGTTTATGAAATGACGGAAGGAACGTTAAATTCAAATTCCTTTGTTTGCGTAATAATGTACCCCAAGTGTTTTGATCTTTTCAATTCGGGTCAAATTAGTGTTAGAGTAATAAAAACTCAAGTGTAGGGATGTGCCTATAAATCCCTATCATTTTGATGTTACCATAGAGGATGGTAGAGTAAAAGTGTAAAAAAAATCGAAAAAAAAATAAAAAATCGAGAAAAAGAAAAAAATAGTAAAAAAAAAAAAAAAAAAAAAAAAAAAAAAAAAACGGGCTACCATCCTACATCTATCCTTTAAATTTATGTTTGTTTATTTAGTTACCTAGAGTTTTAGAGTGTCGAGTCTTGGCTTAGCAACGCCATTCTTCGTATGCATTTAACACGAGATTTTTGACTTGCCACCACTAAATAGCCTATCCCACCAAACCCTTGTTTCCCTAGTAAGCCTAACATTACAACCCTTTAAAGACCTCTTTGATAGTCTTTCCTAGGTGCTTACGCCAAAGCGATGGAGGTTTGATCTATTCTCAAGCCTATGGTAATCTATGTACTAGGACCGGTTAATGAGTGTTTATCTTCCATTTCCTATTTGTTATATTTCATATATACACCCGAGAGAGATGTGAGTATCGAAACACCCCATGTGAGGTGCTAGTATGTAATTCCGTGCTTGTTATGACTTTCTTGGGGCTTATATGTGTTGTGGACCGTTTTGAATTAATGCTTCATGACCCTAACTTATAAATTAATTGGCTAAAAGCACATTTGCTTGAGGACAAGCAAATAACAAGTGTAGGGATATTTGATAAGGTTTTAAAAGGTACCATTTTAGGGTCGTTTAAGTCCTTATTTGATCACTTTTGTATCCGTTATTGCTTAATATCGTTCCTTTTCACTTTTAGGTCTCTTGAAGGCAAAATCTTTGGAATGGCACTTATTTGGACGAAAGGCGCGGATATATGAAGAAAATGGCAAAAGTCATAATTGAGACACTCAAAGTCTGCTTTGAAAAGCGAGGCGGCGGCGTCGGTGTTAGTGCGACGCCGTCGGAGGATTTTTAATGACGATCAATGGCAAAACCCTATTTTCAAGTGACGACGTCGGGCTTTAAAAGAGTAGACCGTCGCAACTCGGACGGCCTAGATTTGATCTAGACGGCGTCGAGCTGAAGGGACGGCGTCACAAGCATAAGGTGGCCGCCATGGTGATCAAGTCACAATATCGCGTGAAGTAGGCGATCTTGTTTTGGCCATAACTTTTGCATACGAACTCGGTTTAGGTGATTCAAAAGCCAGCGCGACGAGCGAGAAAATCTATAGTGCGGTGAAAAAAGTCATCGCGACCGTCACTCTTTAGGTGTGACGCTATCGCTCTTCTTGCCGACAGAAAATCGCCTATAAATATAACATTATAACTTCACTTTTTGTAAGCCCTAAACCCTAAGTCCGATTCCGGGGTTTAGGTAGGTGTTTTTCGACAACTTAAAGGGTTTCAAACACTCTATAAACATCGTGTAATGGTTTGTTTGTTAATCCAATCCTATGGTATGTCTTCAATTATCACAATTGTTGCTTGCTCTTCATTAATTATGCTTGGCTAATTCACCTTGTGTTTGCTTATGATTGTATGAAACTTGTATATAATTAATTAGATCTTATTGATTTCTTAGTGATGCTTGTGTCTATCTTCATCATTAGGGGTGTGACAAATTCAATGAGTCTAATTGGTTTAGTTTATAATTCTTGCACCCTACTGTCTCTTGTTTGATTGGTTGTCTCTTATCTTAATTGTAATTAGCTTAGGAGTGCGACTAGGCTATCGTTGTGTTTAATACTTGATAAATCTTTGATAGTTTATGAATGACTTGGTGGATTTCGTTTACTAAACCAAAGATAACCTTAAAGTTAGTTTATGAATGACTTAGTGGATTTTGTTTACTACACTTAAAGGTGACTTTAAAGAGTTAGGGAATGCACACCTTACGACCCTAGAAAACACAACGTGTTAAGAATAAGGACGTGACAATTCAACCATCAATAGGACGTGACAATTGATGGGTAGAATTGGATAGCTAGCAAGGAGTAATACATCATAAGTAGATCGCTTCACGTTACTAGTAGACCCATAATTTAGTTAGTATCTTTTGGGATAGTTGACTAGCAACTAATTCCACTCTCCCTCCAAAACCGAGATTCATAAAATATAAAAATACAAAAATAATCATCCTCATCTTTAGACTTAAATCGACATATACTTGACCCTAACGACACTATTCCCTAGAGAGCGATATCAATACCGTGGCTTACCCTAATTACTACACTACAACGATTAGGTTCATTGCCTAGGGTGTTATAAAACTTGCTCGAAGAAAAGGAAGTTCCTTTGACCCGAGCAGCGTGTAGCGTTATCGAGTTTCAAGTTTTATGTAATGAACAAGTTATTGTGTATAAATTCACCGCTTTTAGCAACCAATTTCTAGTTTTATGCTTGTTCTAATTTTCCCGCCAAAAACCATTCCTATCAAATTACAGTTTGTAGTTTGTTGAGAGTGTTTTAAATTGTTTGTTTAAGTTTGCTTTTGGTTAATTAAGTGAATTGGCGGAGTTTCATGATCGTAATTCAAAATTCCAAAATAGTCAACAAAAGTCACGGTCAAGGCGTAAATTAGAGTTGATTTGGACTGGGTTGCTGATATGGTTTTGACATTTGGTGGAGTTTAGCATTGATTTTGGATGTAATATGGGTTGATAGCAAGATTGGGTCCTGTTTCATTGACCTCATGAGCATGCCACAGTGGCAGGACTTTGGTTAGTGTTGAAATTTTATTTTACAAGTCGAATCAATAATCTAGTTAGCTTATGTGTTTCTCAAGTGCTTCATCTAGTTATTTCATTCATCAGATTGTTAGCTTGATTGGTCATTAGTTTGCTTAAAGTTAGTACAAATTTCTGCATTTCTGTCCTTCCTTCTATAAGAGAAGCAGTTGAGTTTTAATGTTAATATGTTGATAAGTTAGCTTGATCTAGGTTTAACTTAGTCATCTGAGTTTAGTTTAAGGATTAGTCCAGCTTGTATTTGAGTTTGGTTTTGCAAAACTATGAATCAGTCATTAAATAGTGTGTTTGGATCAGATCAGTAACCTGTGCTTGAGATTAGTTCAGTAGTTAAAATTAGTTGCTAGAGTCATTATTAGGATAATTGAAGTTGGTTTGATCATTGATTTGCATCTCTACTCACTTTAGTCAAAATAATTTTGATTCTACTCTTATATTCATATCTGTCTAAATCAGTTGGTGAGTTCTAGCTTTTATGTTTAGAATTAGATAATAGAGCTTGCATCAGTTCCATTTTACCATAAAACATCATAATCAGTTCATGAATTGGTTTCAAATCTCACAAAAGTCAAAACTCTCAAAACTGCAAAGAAAGTCAAAAAGTGAAAAATTCAGTTTTTCACCAACCTAAGTGCATTTTTAGTTTGTTCATCACTGGTCAAAAGCTTTTGTAACTTTGGGATTAATAACTTCAACTGGTTGGGTGTTCAAAAGTGATTTTTGTGCAATTTTGGTAATCATTTTAAGCTCTTTACAAGCTTGTCTTTTAGGCACTTGTTGCCACATGACTGGTCACTATGTTGTGGCAGAACTTGAGTTCTCACAAGCTCATAAGAGCTTGTGAGCGGTGATAGTTGGTTTAATTATCCCTTGCCAGGTCTAGTTTAGGATCCCACACTTGGTTCTGAATTTCAGCTTATCTGAGTGGCTTATTTTCAAGCTGCAAAGTAGTAGCTAAAACCTGTTTTAGCTTTGAAGTGCAATTCACACTAGATTCTTGTTTCCTGCTCCCCAGAGGTTTAGAGTAGTTAGTTTAGGTTGCTTTCTAGTATTTTTAGCATATTATAGCTTCTGTGATAAGTTGGTGCTCATTTGGTATCTTTGGCTTATTTTGAAGTGCTTATTCATAAGCAGTTTCACTGCAGCTCCCATATCCTTCACATAAGCTACTGTTTTTATAATTTTCCTAGATTCAGAATATTATTTTAGACTTTTCTTGAATTTTTCATATTTTTCCAGCACTGTTTGATATTTTTCCTCATTTAAATCAGTTTTTAGTACTTTTTAATTAGCTTTTAATACAATTAAATCAGAAAAACTTCAAAAAAAATAAGTTTCATTTTTCCTAGGTTAAGATAAATATAAAAAGTCAAAAAAATATTTTTCCAGATTTTTCTTAGTTAAATTTGTAATTTTTAGCAATTTAAGTAGTTTCAAATAGTTTTTAATTCATAGAAAATAGAAAAATAATCGAAAAATACAAAATTAGTTTTGAAAATTCTCTTTAGTTATTTTAGATTTTTCTAAGTCATAATTTCATTTTTCTAGCTTTATTTCATATTTTCTTATATTTTAGGGTATTATTAAATAGGTAAAAATAGTTTTAATTAATAATAATTAAATAAATAGTCATAAAAATAATTTTCTTTTCTCAAAATTTTCTCTTATCATTAGGTTTGTAAAATGTCATTTTATATTTTTAGGATTAATATTGTTTCGTTTCACATTTTCTTTTATGCGTTACGTAGTTTTAATTTAAATTTATAAAAGAAAAATCAAAAACATAATTTTAAAAAATAGTGATAGCGTTTATTTAATATAATTTATCTTTTAATTTTCTTTAATTTGCATTTAAGCCCCTGTAATTTATAAACTTTTTCTTTATGTATAATCAATCACAACTCTTTTCCCATTCAATATCATCCGATCACTATACGTTTGGTGATTCAGTGCACAGCTCGTTGGGACTTAACGACCTGAGGAAACACTATACTCCTCTGATCTTCATTGCATTGGAGTTTGAGCTGTTTGAAGTTTATTACGGTTGGCCATTCACAAGTGGTCAGCTTGTGTGATAAAACTTGACGGTTTGGCATCGATCATCATCTTTGGAGCTTGATCTTTTCTTCGAAGAAAGTAGACCCAAGTCCATCGTAAGTAGTCATCGACAATTACCAAGATGTAGCGTTTTCCATTAATCGTTTGCACGCATCGGGCGAGACAAATCCATGTGAAGAAGATGAAGCACATCTTTGAGGCGTGTTCCACCTTTGAAGGAAAATGAGCACGAGTGCTTTTCCCTTGTTCAAGCGGAGCAAAGGTGATCTTTAGAATACCGGAATCTCGGGAGACCTTCAACAAGTTTGTGCCGAGCAAGGTTGGTGATGGTTTAAAAGTTTAAATGTGAGACGACGGTTGCCATAGCCGGATTTTGTTGATGTTGCCTTTGAAAGTGAGCGGATGGGAGATGAAGCAAACATGTCTTGCATTGAGATTGTGTGTGAGACTAAAATTGCGAGAGCAAGACATAAGATCGTTTCCTTGTAGATCACGAATGAAACAAGTTTTCTCCCGAAAAGCAACTTCCAAATCTCCATCACGTAATTGACCGATCGAAAAGAGATTGTGACCGAGGCCTTCCACATAATAAACCCCGCTAATTTTGATATTGCCAATGATATAATCTTCGTAGCCCATGATAGGCTGCAAGTGATCGTTCCGAATCGGCGATTGCCAATGAACTTTGCAATAAAGTTTGATAACAATTTAATATTGCTCGTCATGTGTCGGGAACATCCGCTATCAACAATCAAAGGATGATCAGTATCACTGCATTACGCGGGCGACACGGATGGAATAGAAGTAGATGTGGAACCAGAAGAGTTAGAGGGTTCCAAAGCGATTATAGTCGAAATACACACATCAATGATTTTAGGCATCCATTTAAATCCTAGTGTATTATGTATCCATTTCGCCATCTCCAACTAGTCTTAGCTTTAGTCTTAGTGAATGCACTAGGTGGTACTACATTCCTGGAGGTGATATCGAGCTACAGGGGACATCAATGCGTTTTATAGAATCTAAAGAGGCGGTTTACCAAGCACGGACTTAGAAGCATTAGTGGGCCTAGAGGTATTCCGGTCTTAGGATTCCGTAAGCGAGACAAGATAGCTTTAGCAACACATTTATCATGACAATCGAAAGCATACTTTTACAACATATAACACAAGAAGCTTGGACTTAATATCGTAAGTACTTAAGGTTTAGCATTCGTTACAACACTTTTCCATTACATTTGTCGACGCAATATCTAAAGTGGGTGCAACTTGAGTCTTATTCAAAGTCCTAGGGTGTTCTTCACTTGACATTCTTTATTGTTCTTTTCTTAGGTCGCAACTTCCTATTTTTCCTTGTATTGCTCCTAGGTTGTGAAGTGCGGACGTTTGGAAAAGAGGCAACTATTCTTGTATCGAGAGGGAAGCAAATTAGTATCTTGTGTTTTGTCAAGAGGCATTCGGGTTCACGTTTGCTAAGTGTTATATGTGCAATTTTCTTAATGATGCTAGGTTGAACATGTTCATACTTTCCTAACATCTCTTAACTTAATGATAGTGTGCACCAAATCTTGATTTTCGAGCGAAGGTTTCGAGAAAATTCATGACTTCTTTAGTGTGTGCAAGATAATGATCAAGTTTGTTTGATGCTTCATCACGAGTCTGTTTGAGTAAATCAAATATGACACCATATTCTGTTTAACTTTTGCAAGTTCTTGTTCATATTTTGAGATTTGACATTTCAAAGGCGTTTTGATCATCCAGTTGCTCAAATTTTGGATTAAACGTTTTGGAATGCAACTGGTTGATTTTGTTTTGCAAAGCAAGTTCACGATTTTGACAATCTTTTGACACCATTGAAGACGACGTTTACGGTTGAAATCTCGTTTAACGATCGTTCATTTTCAACTTTTAAAGACTCGATCGATGCACATTATCGTGATTCTCAACAATTTCAACAGAATCAACAGAGATAAAATCGGATGCATATGGTAAAGAATGCAATAACACAACATTATGGATATCAGCACATATAACATCTTCCAAGAGTCGATCAACATCTTTTCGTAACATTTTCTTTTTACATTTTGTATTAGAAATAGATGTTTGTTTTCAAAACGACTTTCATCAATCAAGTTCCTTATGAAATTCCTTTTCCAATACAATGCACAATTTTTCAAATTTTAACATGGGGTAAAATTCTTTTCTGAAAAATATCTCTTTGTGCTCGCGCCTAAGGCGATTGAAAATGTTCAACTTTTATTTCAGAATGATATTCAATCTCACGTTCTAAAAGTTTGAGGTCAGAAGTGAAAGTGTCAAAATATCGAAGAATTTGACGATTTTTGGGTTTAGAATTTACTTCACTGAGTGAAGGTAAATGACCATAAATTTGTGCATAATTTGGTTGAGGAGCAACATTAGAAGACTCGAGATGTTTTGTGATAATCCTATGTGTGTTAGAAGAATCCTTGAGTGTGACGACGGTGACGGCTTTTGAATAGTTAAAGGTTTGTTATAAACAACATTTTCCATTTTTGACCGACTCTCGTCATCATCGCATCGAATTGCGATATTCAACAACACTCATAATGAGAATCATCAACTTTATATTTCGTGACCGGAAACTTGTGGATTTGGTTTGAATGCTTTGGTTGAAAGCTTTGGTTTGTAATCGCAAGATTCGGTCCATATCCATTTGGATTGGGTTTTAAAGTAAACTTTTGAATAGTTGTGATTGACTCACCATGTTTGTAAACAACATTTCGAAACTCTTTAAGTTTGTTTTGTAAGCCGACAATTTCTTCAAGATGGTCATTTATTCGTTTCGTTGAATGCTTTTTGTATGCAGAGAACTGTTTTTGACAAGTTAACAACTCAGCTTTGGCTTTTTGATTTTCCAAAGTAAGAGCGTTAAGTTGCTTATTATGTTCATGTTTCAGTTGTTCTATTTGAGACAACAAAGCATTCTTCGATGCGGCTAGATCACGAATCTGTCGTTCTAAAGATTTTTCGTTTTGATGTGATTTAGCTAAAGCGGCTTCAAAACCTTTTTCACGGTTTTCTTGAGTTTTGAAAAATTGAGTTGCCGTTTTAAGCATTCAATGTCCCAGTTAACGATGCATTTTCTTGTGTAAGTTACGATTTAAGGAACGACATTCTTCCATTCGGGATTGTTGGTCTTTAAGTAAAAGATCAACATCTGGACTAGGCAAAAGTTCAGCGTGTTCAACGTGAGTCACAACATGATCACTATTTAGATCCTCAAGTATAACCACATAGTCAATTTGAGTATCAAAGGTAACCATAAGATCATCTTGATCATCAAATATAACTACGGGGTCTAATTGAGAATCGTCAGAATGAGATGTGGACGACTCATTTTGAACATTCTGAGCCTCGCCGAATTCAGATGTTGGCTGAGATATTAGATCAATGATGAATATGGTTTGTTCGGCACGAGACAAGCCATCGATGTCATACATCGGGCTGTGTCACTCATGTATAACTCGTGCATATTAGCCATCAACATAATCTGCTGCATTGGCGCAAGTCCTCCATATCATTATCTCGAGTGCGCATACGCCATAAAGCTCATTCTTTGTATGTGAGAGTTCCACCACTTCATCCTTAAGAGCTAAAAGTAAAGCCTCCTTGTGATAAGCACGCCCCTAGTCCTCGGCTTTGGGCATGCATTACCAGTGTGTCCTTCTCATTACAGTTGTAGCAATGAAGACCATTTATCCCATTATGAGCATTACCTGTACAACCACTTGAGCTCTCGTTGTTGTGGAGCACCCATGTTATTCCTACCATAACATTAAACCCTTGACCACCGCCCATCCGACGACCATAACCACGATTCGAACTTCAACACGTCCATTGTTCACAACAAACTGATTCCTTGTGTTTGATGAGGAACGAATGCGATTGTTGGATTTGTTTGTATAACGGCCAAAAGCTTTAGCAATCATAACAAATCCTTGTTGCAATGCATCGAAGGCTTCAGAGTCCTCATTAGCTTCACTGTAAAGTGCTTGATCATTGTTGTTGTTGTTGTATGGAACCAATTGAGTTTGTTGAGATTGTTGCTGTGATGGATCATATGGTGTAATTGTTGCAGTTGGTTGAGTAGCGGGTTGAAGAGGATAACTAGTTTGAGCCCACAAAGCAAGTTGTTGATTGTCCGGAAGTGATGGTGAAATAGTTTTGCCACGGATAACCCTTTCCTTATCAACTTCTTTTTGATGAGGCTTCAAATAGTCGTACAACAATCCGTATGAAGCATGATGAAGATTCTTCGCAGCGAAGGAAAATGACATACTTCTCCTAATCGGGACCAAGACTACTTAGGAACTTAGTATTGATCGCAATTCTTGGCAAGATGATGTTGTGTTTATCCAAATCATTGATGATGTCGAGAATCGATGATGATAAGACTCAAGTTTCTCTCGTGTTCAATCATGAAGTGTTCATAAGCCAAGTAAATTTTGGATTCCATATCCTCTTGATTGAGTCGGTGCCTTCCATGAGAAGATGAATATGTTCTCACATTGCTTTTGCGGTCTTTTGAGCATCAACACTTCAAGAATTGGGTTTGGTAATCCTAAAAGGATATATTGCATTGCTAGCTCATCGACCAAGTGTAGAAGTTCATCACCCGAAAGGTCAAGAACAGTTGCAATGTTTGTGAGATCATCTCTTGGTGGAACAGCATTTGGATCTCCGGGTGTAACAACAATAGGCATCTGAAATGGACCTTCCAAGATAACCTTCTTTAAGAACTTTCCATGTGGCTTCTTTAGATCACAAAACCTAAAGAACCTTATCACCCATTGATCGTAGTTACCGGGAGTGAGCATTGGAGGTCTATCAAGTGATCCTGCCTCATGAATTGATTGCTGGCTGCTTAAAGCTTCACACATCTTTGCAAACCAAGATGGTTCCTTCATAGTGTTCCTAGATGGATGTTGATTGTAAACTTTTGTGTAAGGTTGTACTTGAAGACTTGGTGGTGGTTGAACCATTTGAGGTTGAATTTCTCCTTGTAGTGGATAATGTTGTTGATTAAATTGTTGTTGATAAATTTGTTGTTGTTGATTAAATTGTTGATGTTGTAGACTTAGTTGTTGTTGTTGTTGTTGTTGATTATAAGTATAAGGAAAATAGCTAGAGTATGGTGGTTGTGACATGTTAAAAACTTGTGTTGTTAAATGGATCTTTGTAGTCGAGTGAAGCGTTGTTGATGAAGTATCCTTAGGTGTAGAAACCAAGTGTAGGCAAAGTAAAACTTAAGCGTAAAACACCAAACTTACGCGTAAAAGTGATAGTTACGCGTGGGATTAGCTTACGCACAAGAATTGAGAAACACTAAAGTTATCGTGGCGAAAGTTAGGCGAGAAAACTTATGCGTAAGATTATCTTAGGCGTAAGGCAGGGCTTAGGCGAAGAATAAGCTTAGGCGTAAAAGAGTTCTACGCGTAAGATTTGAGCTTAGGCGTAAAATTAGGGTTTAGCCCAAAAATCCTTTACGCTATCACATTGTAAGAGATATCCAAAGTCGAAGTGTTTCGGGCTTATCCAAGCAAGAAAACACCGAGTAAACCACTAAAATCAAGATCGATCCACGGATGTTTCTAAGGAAAATAGGGTTTTCTTCGCGAGAAAGCAACCAAAATTGATTTTCTTCCCAAAGATGTTTCTAAGCAAGATTTTTTGATGAAACGACTTCAATATCACCAAAATAACACAAAAGTGTGAAACTTGATGATCCAAAACTTCAAAACACCTTACGCGTAAAGATGAACACGCGTATAAAATAAAGCTTAAAACTAAGGAAAAACACGTAAAGTTCGAAACTTTTGCTTAAAAGCGAAATTTAACACTTAAAAGCGATGAAAGTACAAGAATCTTGGATTGAAAAGTGTAAAAATGAGTTTTAAACGTGACCAAGTTTTTGAACCGTGATTTCGCGTAGAACCAAACAACTTCAAAACAAATAAACTTTTACCCAACTATTTGGCGAATGATACCACCGTTAGGTCACCATATTTGTAACACAAGCATCAATATAAGAGATAGAGAAGAGAATGATCGGATGAACAAGACAAGACACTTATGCGTATGAAATAAGAAGAGTTATGCGTATGAAGTGAAATGAATTGGACAACCAACCCTCAAGTGAGGGTTATACAAGAGTATTTATAGGGCAACACTTCTAGACTCCTTCCCTTCTTATGGGCTTGGGCCAAGGCTCATGGGCTTTCTACATAAGCCTTGGCATGATTACTAACATAAAAGCCATATTAAGCTAACTATTACATATGAATCACTAACACTTGAAATATAGTTTAGGAGTGATTCCAACAATCGTCAAGCCGAAAACATGATAATTACTAGGGTTAATCATTGAATAAAAATTCAACTCACCAAGACTAGTAATCAATGATCAGCATAAACTTTGGACGACCAGAATTAACCGTCGCGACCACCAGTATTAACTTTCAAGCCACCAGTATTAACTGTCAGGACCAGAATTAATCTTGTACAGCAACCGGTACTAACTTTCAAGACCAGAATTAACTTCGATCATGGCCAGTACTATCTTGGTCATCAGTACAAACACATTAACCACCAGTATTAACCAATTAAAATAAAATTCCTCGTCTGATCTCTGCCCTACTGACCAATCAAATCACAAAAATAATATATGAAGCTAAATAATAATCTTGATGGTACCATGTGACAACAGACATATCAAACTTGTGGACCCCATCAGCACCACTTGTGGACCACATCAAAATATACGGTCGTCACTTGTGACATTGGAACCAATACAATTTCTGAATAAACATGATCACCCCATGTGAATGACGAAGAATGAACTCGTAGGTCCTATCATTTTTTTTCATGCCCACGTGACAAGCCAAGTCCCATCAATATATATAAACCAAGATAAACAATCTTGAGACCAAAAGATACGAACAATTAATTCATACCAATCAAAATATACGAATAATTAATTGAGACCAAAAGTTAGTCCATCTTATGCGTAGAATTATTGTTGATGTGCACCGACCTATGATCTGATCTTATAAGCAAATTATAAATTGATATTAATTGGTACGAATTTACCTCTTTTCTTTTCTCTTAGTACTGGTCTTGATCAAGCACGTAAACCGAATTTTAACCCATCTTCATCGATCCGCTCTTCTTCGACGGTAACTTTTCTCGCATAACCATGACATCAAAACCTTATAAACCCTAGATCGAGAGCCACGAGGCTCGATACCAATTGTTAAATCCAAAGATCCGGACTCAACTAGGGTATGAATAACATTGATTGATTGAAACACATCGAATGTAAAATAAGAATACAATCAACATTACTAATAAAGTTTTCTTTATTGATTAAAATAAACTAATACATAAACTAACTATACTAATATACACACAATTTCTTTGTATGTCTAGACTCTCATTGGGAGAGTTCTATTCGAAATGGATGATCTCATAACCTAGACGCCTACCCTCTTTATATAATAGATGGAGGTTACAAGAAACCCTAGCTTACTAATCTGACTAACTAGTTATTACATATTAGGTCCTCATTGTTTCTTCTTTCTCCATTTCGCTTGTGGTTTTGTAATCATCAAATCAGTAATTCCCAACAATCATCTAATTTTGAAAATTGTTCATATTATTGAGTAAATAAATCAATTTTGTTATTTTTACTTGTTGATTTCCTTGGTGTGTTCTGACCAAAGAGTTCCAAATTTCTTTAGCGATTTTATGCATAGATATTCTTTCAAATTCCTTTTTGGGTAAGGCATTATATAAAACCATTCTTGCCTCACTATTTTTGGAAAGATTTTTCTTTTGGTCGTCAGTGAGACGATCATGAGAAATATTTTCTTCTTTGCTGGTTTTATCATCTTTTACGGTTGCTTGAAAATCACCTTCAACAATAATATACCAAAGATCAATATCTTTAGATTTCACATAAGTTTCAAATCTATTTTCCAATAAATAAAACTATAAGTTTCAAGTAGTGGATGTCGTTGCATAGATTGCCCTTCTCTATAGTTTTGAAAATTCATTTTGATCGAAAAGTTTTTAAAATACAATTTACGGTAAAACTTTTTGAAAACCTTACTCTGATACCAATTGTGAAAAAATAGAAGGTGGGGTTGAATAGTTTTACCGATTTTAATTTAAGTTTCAAAGATTTAGATTCAATCTTATGTAAATTCTTATGGATGAATAAATAATACCAAGCAATAAATAAAGTAAGTAAAGAATGCAAGTAAAGTAAAGGATATAAAGTTGTGACACAAGTGATTCATAGTGGTTTGGCTACAAGGACACCTTCCTTGCCTTACTACACTCCCCGAGTACCCCACTCGTGAGTTCAAGCACTATGTCAACAAGCTCCTTTAAATTGGCGGAGAAGCCTCACAACGTCGCTTACACTTTTTCCGGTACAAAGCTAAATACCGAGTTCTTCCACGAGGTAGAACTAAACCTTTACAAAACTATTACATAACAACTATGTGAAATATGAAATACAAGATATGTTACTGAAATCTTGTGGATGAACAAATCAATCAAATACCCTTTTCTTGGATGACTTGTAGAGTAGCGTGATCTCGCCTTCGTAAAGGACCTAAAAGAGAATCACAACAAAAGATATAAGAGCTACTAGAATGATCAAGTGATCAGAGGTTACGAGAGTGGGATAATATATGAGAGGATTATCAGAAGAAGGGTGAGAAACAATGGAGAAATGGCTCACTATTTATAGGCAAAAAAGCCTTCTATTCCACGGTTTGTGGATCCTCACCCATGAGGATCCGCCGGTCTGATTCGAGGACACAGTTGTTTGAGTCAGTTTAGTCCGAATTTGGGTTGCAAACCGGGTTATGGGTTATGGGTTTTGAGCCATGGGTCATGAACTTTGGGTCATGGGTACCCAACAAGATACAATGTATCTAGACAATGGGTCATGGGTCTTGGGTCATGGGTCATGGATAATACCCAACATTATTTCATGCATGATGTCATGCAATGAGTCATAGGTTATAGATTTAGCTCTATGGGTATGGGTCATGGGTCATGGATATTACCCAACCTATTATATATTTTATTACAACCTATTATTATTACAACATTTTTGTAAATGACAAAATGTATATACTTTGCAGAATAACATGTATTCTTATACTTTTACTTATGATAACTTTATATTTGTTATCAACAAAACTTAACGAGATCGCTAAATATAAACAAACGTTTTTACGGTTTATTTGTATTAACAGTTTTAAATATTCTGAAACCATAGTTTCCATACTTAGGAATTGTAGATTCCAAATAAGGTAAAATTGAACTTACACCAGTTTAAGGAAACTAATTGCTTGGTCAACAATATTTATACAAGTCGAATTTTTATGATCCCATCTAGCTAGGATCATAGAAAAAGGAACCATTTAGGGTTTTATGTAAACCTTAATAAGTCTTTCTTGCTCCTTAAGTTATCTTGTCTATCATATGATATAATTTGGTAACTTAAAGTTTCCAAAAATAGTTTCGGGATATTTTTAGTAATGTTTACATGTTTTTAAAAATATCCGAAACCCTAAATCTAACATGAAAACAAAGCGCTTGCATACAAGAAGAATAATGCAGGTAAACATAGTTTTCACGATTTACATGACAACTCGAATTAGAGTTTTCACACTTGATCTCTGATACCCTTGTATCTTCATAAAGGCAAGTCATATGGGGTTTAGAAAAGCCTAATGGATCGACCCTATATGATCCAAACACATAAACACTAATTCAATCACAAAAGTGATTAAATCTAGCTGTCAACAAAAAAGTAAAAACCCTAAAACCCTAATAGGCGTAAATCAACTAAGCAAAAACATAACAAAAATTAAAGATTTAATTTTTATGATAATAGAAGCAATTACTAAGAACCCTAGCTAGGTTATATATGATTAGGGTGGCTCTAGTACCACTGTAGGGTATTGGTGGTCACCCGCATGACCTATAAAACATGCACATCAGAAATAAACACACAAATAACGACAAATGAAAAATGTGGATGGTTAAGACCATAAAAGTTTAGATTAATGATACGTGTAATCTAAATAAAATCCATGGTTAGATGTGAAATTTGAGCTACTATTTTGGACAAAATAAGTGAATAACCATGGGAAATTTGAGACTTGTCTATAAACTTGAGGGACTAAAGCTACATTATCATAATTTGAAAAAATATATTCAAAGGATTATCTTACTTTAACGTGTACCATACTTGTACACATATTCGTTCAGAGGAATGTGACAGCCACATAAAAACACCCACGAAATCATCTATAAAATGACGTGTCAGGGAGTGATTGGCTTAATCAGAGAAAAGCGAGAGAAACTATAGCGAAATCTATCAATCACTCTTTGACACGTCACTTTGTGAATATTTTTATGTTGTTGTACTCATTCGTTCAAATCAATAACCAATATACCCACACAAAAAATGTTCAGCAATTGAAACCATATTTTTTTAGAAAGACAACAATAGAATAAAACCAACACAAAAAAAATTACAGACACCATGCCTTAGCCAAATAAGACAATTAGCTAAGAGAAGAAAGGGGCCAGAAAGCAAAAATACAAAGCCATATACATCACATAATCACAATGTGCGAAAGAAACATAGGAACCAAAAATGTTAAATGCTACTAAAACCTAAAAAAGAAAAAAGACAAAAGAGAGGACATCAACGACCCACAAGACAAAAAGTCCTCTGAAATATGAAATATGGACCATCCCTTTTGTGCCCACTTTCCCTAGCATCAACTATGCACGAGCCAATAATGAATTATGATAGGGATAGGTTATAAAGAACCCCCTCCCACCCATTTTACAAGTGACATCCCCAAGTTTTTGATTTTATTTTTATTTTTATAATTTTTTGTATCATAAATCTGTGAAACAAAAAATGCGGAATAAAAAATATAAAATTTAACAAGTCAAAAACATTAAAATGACAAAAAGTATGAAATATAAATTAATAAAAAAAATTGTGTTTTACTGTAAACAAAGTGACAAATGAGGTTAGAAAGTACACAACATTTGTACTTTTTGTAGGGCAAGGGTACCAATAACATAACCGTGAATACTCCTTGACCCACAAAAAGTACAAATATTTTATACAGATACTTTCTATCATCTTTGTCTTACTTTTTTGGGTACAACACAATTCTTTATTATTTTCTGTTTCGTGCTTTTTGTCACTTTAATGCATTTAATTTGTTAAATTTTATATTTTTGTTCATAATTCATAATTCATAATTCACAGAACCACGCATATCATAATTCATAAGACACGTACCACGCATATTGAGCCGGACACACCCATTTGCTCTCTACAGTGCACTTTGACACCTTAAATGTCTACCCAATCATACCAACAGAACTGAAACCATATTTGAAAAATGGCAGTTATACAACTTCACCTTCAATCACACCCATCAAAATTTAATGGCATTTTTAAACACCCTTTTGCTTACAATGCTCATAAACCAAAGAAACTGTTCTCGCCGAAAGCAGTCTCATCAAGAACTCAGGTCCATGTTTCTTGTTTTTTTGATATGCTAAAAGCTTGTTTAACAATTGTTCTAACTTGAGTTTTTTAAAAATGTAGAGGATAATGGAGAACATTTCTGTTGGTGGAGAAGTTGGTGGAGCTGGTGGGGCATATTCATATGAGGCTTTGAAAAGATTGGATAATGTGTGGTCTAGCATTTGCTCTATTGATCAAACAGGTTAATCTAAATAATAAATATGATCAATGCATTTTATTTTCTTGAAATTTCAATTCAATGGAATCATAGAAGGTGTTTGGAGACTGCTTATTTCTCAGTTTATCTGGTGTAATTAAGCAGTTTCCAGTGGTGAAGGTGGGGGACCTGCTTAATTATCTGCTAATTTTAGGATAAAGTTGGATTATCACCCTCATATCTGACATAACGTAACCTTTTAAATGATCTATGCGACCCTTCAAAAAAAAAAAAACAACAACAACAACTAGATTAAGTTAAACGCTAGATAAGCTGGTCAAGGTACTATTCCGGACATGCTAATTTTAGCTAATGTGATTATTTTTAAGATGTTTGTGTGCTTCTACTTATAAGCGAAAGCATTAGCACCCAAAAAAGAAGGAAAAAAAAGGCGCAATTCCAAAACACCCTCATAATATGAAATTATGTGAAATGCAGCTGTTCAAGAACCAAAGAAAGTTGTCTCGAATACGCCTGCTTTGTTTAGCAAATCAGATATGGCGAATAAAGAAGTGGATAAATTTGATGTGTTGGTTTGTGGGGGTACTTTTGGGATCTTTCTTGCCACCGCGTTAAGTTTGAAAGGCCTTCGAGTAGGAGTTGTGGAAAGGAATTTACTTAAAGGGGTATCTTATATATTCGCTTTTCTAATTTTTGTGTACGACTCGATACATTTGACATTTAGGTTGACTTAATATCAGAGGGAACAAGAGTGGAATATATCAAAAAAAGAGCTTATGGAGCTTGTTGAAGTTGGCATCTTAACAAAAGATGACATTGAACAGGCTACAACTTCAGTATTCAATCCTGTAATAAAATTCAAATTTTAGTTAACCTTTAACCAAAATTTTGAATAATGGCTGGTTTATATTACTTAACTGAAAAACGTCTTTACTTTCTAATTTGCAGAACAGATGCGGATTTGAGACGAAAGGAGAGATATGGGTTTTAAACATTCTTAACCTTGGTGTTTCGTAAGTTCGTGACTATTGTGTTTAAAGATTCTAGACTTGCTTCATTGATGATTTGATAACTAGTTATTACTTGTAGGCCTGCAAAGCTTATAGATATCATGAGGGATCGGTTCACTTCTCTTGGTGGAGTAATCTTTGAGAATTGCAGTGTCTCTAGTATAAATGTTTATCAGGATATAGCAGTAAGATCTTTAATACTAAAGTATAATTTTGTTAGTTAATTCTAATACATAACATAGTGTGTAACCATTAAAAACTCTATCTGAAGGTATTGCAACTAATGGAGGGAAAGATTTTGTCAGCTAGCCTAATAATCGATGCAATGGGAAATTTTTCGCCTATACTTAAACAGGTTATGGCATATGCGTTAATATGTGCTAGCTTAAAAACATAGCTACCAGATATTTAATAAAGTAGTCTGATATATAGTTATTTATCCATAATCACAGATTAGAGGAGGAAGGAAGCCAGATGGCGTTTGTCAGCTTATTGTTGGTTCGTGTTGTCGTGGTTTCAAGGAAAATTCTAGTAGTGATGTGATATTTAGTAGTGCTGAAGCCAAACCGGTTGGACGCTCGGAAGCACAATACTTTTGGGCGGTAAATTTTCTAACAGTGTTGTTTGAAATATTGACGAGTTCATTAACAAATCAAAAGGGTGACTTTAGCAATGGCTGAAAGTTGAAACAGTAGGCTTGATAACATTTAGTCCAAAGTACTTACATTTTTTAGTAACTAGTGTGTAAAATACAATGTAGAATTATTTTTCAAATCATATCTAATTAGAATGATGCATGAGGTTTTCTGCACTAAAAATAAAATTTCTTCTCTTTGACCCATTAGATCCATATTTGTTTAAGCTTATGATTAATTTCTGCTTTACTCATTAGACCCGTTGGTGATAAAACATATCCTGAATTGACCCATTTATAACTAAAGGTGTCAAAAAATTTCGCCTAAACTTTAGTATTTGCGCTTCAATCTTTTTGGTACTTCAACCACCAGGCGTTCCCTGCTGGTTCTGGACCGTTGGATCGAACTACTTACATGTTCACATATGTTGAACCAAAACCTAGTAGCCCGACAATAGAAGAGTTGCTAGAAGATTACTGGGATCTGATGCCTAAGTATCAGGTAATGTACTACATTTTATTCATTGTCATACAGCACACGTTCATAGTGTCATGTGTCTTATAGAGATCAATTATTATATATATTTTCGTGTTTATATACTAACTAATTGCAAGATTTAAAACTTGACACAGGAAGTCTCTTTGGATGATTTAGAGGTTCTAAGAGTTATATATGGCATTTTTCCTACCTACCGTGACAGGTAAATATGCATTTTCAGTCCTTTAGCAAGCAATGGTCAACAGTACCATGACTTATTGTTAATTTATCTTCATTTTGGTGAGGTGAATCTGCAGCCCATTACCAGCAGCTTTTAATCGTATTCTACAGGTATAATACTGAGTCTTTTGAAGCTTCTCATATGCACAACCAATTCACATTTATACTAAAACATAATCATTATTCTCCGCAGTTTGGTGATGCTAGCGGCATACAGTCTCCAATCTCATTTGGTGGGTTTGGGAGTTTGACCAGGCATCTTGGAAGACTATCAAATGGTAATCAAAAGTATATAACTAGTATGAGTCAACTAAAAAGTCAAAATACACTTCTTTCATCTTGTTTGTTTAAATTTTAGGAATACATGAGGCGATCAGTGGAAATCTCCTGGATTCGGACAATTTGTCATTGCTTAATCCATACATGGTCAGCATTTACTCCTCTTTACTAGCTTTTACGTGTCAATAAACATTACTGTCTTTACTAATGAAATAATTTAATATTCAGCCAAATCTAAGTGCATCTTTGTTATTCCAAAGAGCCATGTCAGCAAGAAAACAAGCGCGTGTCTCACCAGATTTCATCAACGACCTTCTCTATGCCAATTTAATGACCATGCAGGTAAAGTTTTGGCAGCTTTAAACATGATATATCAGCTAAGAATCATAATTATATGTTCATAATGTTCACGCAGAGGCTAGGAGATCCAGTGCTAAGACCGTTTCTTCAGGTAACTTGTTTGGTTGTCCTCTCTGTTAAAACTGACTTTGAATTTGACCTTGACTTTGACTCTTTCTCTATAAACATTACAGGATGTCATACAATTCGGTCCTCTCGTGAAGGCATTAGGCCTAGTTATGCTAACAAAACCTCAAATCATTCCTTCTACATTTAAGCAGGTAAATGACTGACCAAAGCAGGAATATTAACCAAAGAGAAAGATCTAACCGCAGTGTCATTCAACAGGTTGGCTTCCCGGTGCTAATTGACTGGCTAGGACATTTTGCATCATTGGGTTCTTATACATTTCTTTCCATTTTCATTGACCCATTGATAAGGTATTTTATCTTAACTAATAATATGAGATACACACGTGTTTTGAATGCTGTAAGACGATTAAATTAAACCAACTCTTTATATAACATTTTGCTAGGCCTGTGGTTGATACGTTTTCAACCGAGAAGAAGTACAAATGGAATAGACAACTTGAGGCATGGAAATATGGATCTGGTTTAGACTACAAGTTAAACCATGAAGAAGTAATAACTAAGATTACATCCAACATTAGGCAGTAGAAATCTAATTTCTTGTATTTACAATCTAAAATATATGTTTGTATATTAATCTTTACATTCTTCAATGTGAACATGTAAACTAGGGGCGTTCATGAGTTGGGTAATATCCGAAAACCGAAATCAAACCGAACCAAAAATAACCGAACCGAACTTGTAACCGAACCGAATTTGTCAAAACCGAACCGAACCGAATTAAATATTCGGTTTTCGGTTCGGTTATGGTTTTAGCAATCCAAAAAACCGAAACAAAAACCGAATTTAAATAAATAAATATATTTTTTATATAATTATATTAAAAATATATTAAAACTCTTTATACTATAAATATAATATTTTTAACCTTAAAATTATTTTTTTTTCTAAAAATATATATAAAGAGTAAATTGCAAAAATCGTCCCTGTGGTTTGCCCAGATTGCAAAAATCGTTCCTAGGGTTCGCTAATTGCAGGCGGCCTCCCTGTGGGGAAACTTTTCATCATTTTGGTCCCAGCTTTAACCGGCGTTAACTAGATTCCGTTAAGTGTTACACTTTAGCCCTTTTGGCTAACGATCACGCAAGCGTTAATCCTTTAAACCACGGGACGATTTTTGCAATTACACGTTAGTCCTCAATACAAAAACAATTGCACCGTTAGTCCTTAATACACAATTTCGGTTAAAAAAGACAAAAAAATCTTCAAAAAAAATTGATATTTTTTCTAAAATCTTTAATATTTTGAAATAATTTTTTTTTCAAAAGAAAAAATCGAAATATTTTTATTCCAAATTTTTATTTTCGAAATTATTTTTCCAAATTTCTAAAAAATTATTTTTGGAAAAAGAATTTAGAAAAAAAAATTTTGGATCGGACAAAAAAAATGCGACATATTGCAATTTTTGAAAAAAAAAATCATGTTTTTTGAATTTTTTTCTTAGAAATTATTTTTCCAATTCGGGTAATATCCAAAATATTAAACTCTGCTAATTTAGAAAAAAGAATATTACAAACATTCCGTCGCAACGCGCGAGTTGAAATCATCGTTTTAAGGCATAGGGAGTTAACGCTAAAAGAGACTCGCCAAGTATAATATTAGAAGCAAATTTCATATTTACGTATTATGTGAGTAAGTTAAAACCGTTATTTTTCATAAAATTATATCGCGTCATCTGAATGATTGAATGAAGATAGGTAAACTTGATTCGGTTTTCGATTTAACCCCGAACTACATAACTTTTATTTTTTTTTAAATTTAATTTTATATATATTTAGCAAAAAATATATTTCACACTAAAAAAGTGTTTTAATTTCTCGTATGAAAATGTTTAATGGTCTTTTTAGGTATATAAATATATACGTACATATATATTTATATACATAAAAATTCGGTTCGGTTTGAATTTTGCTAAATATCCAACGAAAACCGTATATTTAATTCGGTTCGGTTCTAAAAAATTCGGTTGGATTTTTTTGTTGATTCGATTTGATTTACGGTTCTTGTGGATATTACCGAATTGTAAACACCCTCTCGCATGCTAGCAATAATGCGACCTAAAAATTCAAAAAAAATGATTTTTTTCAAAATTGCAATATGTCGCATTTTTTTGTCCGATACTTTTTCGTAATTTTTTTTCTAAATTCTTTTCCAAAATAATTTTTAGAAATTTGGAAAATAATTTTGAAAATAAAAATTTGGAATAAAAATATTTCGATTTTTTCTTTTGAAAAAAATTATTTGAAAATATTAAAGATTTTAGAAAAAATATCAAATTTTTTTTTTGAAGATTTTTACAAATTTTTTTGACTTTTTAACCGAAATTGTGTATTAAGGACTAACGGTGCAATTGTTTTTGTATTGAGGACTAACGGTGTAATTGCAAAATCGTCCACGTGGTTTAAAGGATTAACGTTACAACGGTAGTTAGCCAAAAGGGCTAAAGTGTAACACTTAACGGAATCTAGTTACCACCGCGTTAAAGCTGGGGACCAAATGATGAAAAGTTTCCAGGAGGCCGCTGCAATTAGCGAACCCTAGGGACGATTTTTGCAATCTGGGCAAACCACAGGGACGATTTTTGCAATTTACTCTATATATAAATGAATAAATAAATAATTAAATTTATATAATTCGGGTTATTCGGTTCGGTTTTTGGTTATGGTAGTTCGGTTTTCGGTTCGGTTTAATCAGTTTGAATTCGGTTCGGTTCGATTCTCGGTTATACCCAAAAAAAAGATTAACCGAACAACCCGATAACCGAACCGATGAACACCCTTAATGTAAACTTTCAACATGTTTACTTGAAAATATATGAGCATGTGCTTCTACGACCAGGATCTCGTGAGGCCAAGTAGTAGTATTTACTTTTCTTCGGCTGAATCATCCGTTGGATAACTGTACCATTGGTATTATATATGTTTATTAGAAATTTTTTGAGGCCATCAATGACCCGGCCGGTTCTTTAGTTATATGTTTCTTAGGGTGTGTTTGTTTCATTAAAATGTTTTGGGTCTTAATCTGACTACCACATCTTACTGTAAGAGGTGGTCAGAGAGTTTAAATCTGAACGAAATAATGTTGTTTGTTTTTGTATAATTGTTCGAATGATTTTAAGTGCTCGTTTTTGCAATTTGTTTATTAAACCCAATGCGATAATAAGTAACTTATGTAAATATAAAAAAGACTTTTTATCATAAATATAACATAGTTAATAAACAATCAAATATATTATATAAAATTTACAAAACAAGTAAGAGGCAGTACCCTCATCTTACTGGTAAAAGTAAGAGGGCTAGTAAGATTTTTTTTTTTTAAAAAACAAACACACCCTTAATCTTATTTATCTATACTACTTATACTAGTTATAATCCACGTGCACGCACAGGGTTTTTTCTAATTTTTTTTAATGATGTATCTTTATTTATTAAAAAAAATAATTTGTTTTTTATTTTTTTTATTATGCTTTTTAATTTTATATTTTTATTGATTACATTAAACAATGTTCGGTTAACTTCTATTTCGAGCATGACTCATAGCCCATATGATAGCTTTTACTTCGCCTTCCGATGGAGAACGCGCAAAACACTCTCCCCGAGCAACTGATAATAACACTTCTCCACTATAAAATCGAGCAACTAAACCCAAACCTACCTTTCAGGACTCTTTGATATGCATTATAATTTACTTTAACTGACCTCGAAAACTTATTCAGAGCTAACGATGTTTATAAAAAAGATCAACATTTTTTGTGTTATAATTAGGGGTGTTATCGGGTCGGGATATGGGGTTATCGGGTTTGTCGGGTCGAGTTGAGTCGGGTTTTGAGTTTTTAAAAAGTCACCCGCAACGTGACTCGATTAGTAATCGGGATCGGGTCGGGTTAAGTTGGGTTGGGTTGATTCGGGTTAAGTTATGCACACTGTTCACAAATAAAAGCGTATTACTTACAATGGCAATTACTAAAGTATGTTATGCAGTTCCGGTATTTTCATCAAGTATTTTGTTCATTTTAAGCTTTTTCCAACCACTCCCTTCGTCCATAAATAAATGTCCACTTTGACTTTTTACGGTCTTTCTTGTTCAATTTTGACCTTAAATATTTTCGTTTGTGTTATATAATACTTAATGCGATATATATGAATGGATTGAGTTTTAAATGTATTTTTATTGATATAATTTTCATCAAGCATTATATAAAACAAATAAAATTATTTAAGGTAAAATAGAACAAAAAGACATAAAAGTTAAAATGAACATTTATTTAGGGGAGAGAGAATATTTGTTAATGGTTCAGTTTATTTTATGATAATGTAATCATATCAATCACATGCTAATTATCTTACGTAAAACTATATTGGTTTTCTACTAATTTTGGAGCCGGAGTTGTTCCTCTTAGAAGTTCATGTTGCAGACTGCAATTACAGAAAAACTCAAAAACACAAAGAGCCAATATTGATACTATTTAAAGAGCTAAAATTAAGTTATGAGAAACAGTGGGTGTATTCCAAAATTGATGCTAATTAGAAAGACAACTTTTGTGACCTATCAACATGTCTACTAACTCGAAAATACATATGTCGATAATTAGAAGGTGTTCTGATTTCCCCTCCCACCCACCAACCACAATAGCAATGAGTTGCTCACTACATTGCAGACCTGAAACACTCAATTGTAGCATAATTTCAAATTTGCAGACCCAATCACTCATTTGCAGCAGAATTTCAAATAAACTAAATAGATCCAAACACTCATTTGCACCATAATACCAAACTAAGATTAAATAGACCCAAACACTCATTTGCAACAGAGTCTCAAATTTGCAGACCTGAACTTTGATTAAATAGACTAAAAACTTACAACATAGAGTCATAAACTAATAATAGAACCTGGCACAAACAATACCAAAACACAAGACCAGTAATGTGATTGCCGGGTCTTATCGGGTTGACCCGATAACCCGATAGCATTATTTTTTTAATCTTAACCCGACCCGATAACACTATCGGGTTATCGGGTTCGGGTCAAAACAACCCGACAATTTTTTTGACCTAATTTGACCCGACCCGATAAGCCTTATCGGGTTCGGGTCAGGTCAACCCGACCCTACTGACGCCCCTAGTTTTAATAATGCTTAGCTATATGTAATACAAATATATTATAGGTGTCATTTTCATGTCTTATTACCATTGTTTATTCGCTGATAGTTTCTGTTGCTAGAACAATAACCAAAAGAAGTTCAGTCCAAATATCAGGAACTCCATGATGGCATCAATGTGTAATATCGGAAGAGCGTTGTGGGTTCTTTATTTATTCATCAGTTAAGGGCGCCATAGTCTTCAATGAACTGTAGGATGTGCATTTTTTCTGGCTTGTGTTATATTTGATGAATTGAACATTCGTCCCTTTGGCTTTCTGTTATTGCAACGACATATTCTTAGCTTTTTTGGATACATTCCAGTTTCCCAAAATTCTTCATCCAGCACCAACTCTTTCTATTTATAGCACGTTCCTTAGCTCTTGCCTCCGTAATCTGCAACCTTGCAAAAATGAAGAAAACAATAAAAAAATATAATGGAGAATGAGTGAAATAGAAGAAAAAATGTTTTCTCCTATGAAAAGCGATTCATTATTTTGTCTATTAGTTTGTGTATCGGTAGGAGCATGTTAGAGTATAGAACTTACGGCGTTAAGATGTCCATACTTAAATTCCCACCAACCACAAAATACCTTGTTATTTCGTTTCTATCTTTAATCAACCATTAGTCTCAATATGCGGAAGACCAATCACCGAATGATGAAATTTACGGTTCTTGAAGGAAAACAATTCATCTCAAAAAGGTCTAAAGCTTCCCGCCATATATTTATAACAAAAGTATAATTGATTCATTTGCACAAAACAGTAAGTACCTTGGTCACACAACCCTCACCAATGACATTGTAACATCAACATTTAACATTTTTAAAGGTGGTAAATATCGTGGTTGTGTGTAGATTGGAGCAGACCGATCATAGAAAGTGCACAATAATAAATAAGACTCGTTTTGTTATGCTACCAATAGAACATGAGTTATATAACAAAAGGAAATATGCCAACGACACGAGCACGGATGCGGTGATGAGTGTCTAAATCTCATCGTTTTGTACCATTTAAAGCGCAAAAACATCGAAAACACTTAAATGCATCAAAATGATAAAATATCACAAACAAGTGTTTTATGTGTTTTAAATGCAAAAATATCAAAATCGGTGAAAACGTATCAAATTTGCATAATTGGCGGTTTAGTCCCCAAGTTTCAAAAGTTTTCAAAAGCAGGTCCACGGTAAATCTAAATAAAGAGAAATGTTATTCAAGGTCCTGAAATATTCTAATTTGTCAAAATGGTCCTTGAATAAATCTTTTGTAAAATGGCGAAAAGGTCCTGAACTTTCAAAATTGTCAAGTTTGGTCCTGGAAAATTTGAAATTGTCAAAAGCGGTCCTTGTACTTTTGAAGCTTGTCAATATTGGTCCTTGTATTAACTTTGAGAAAATTACGAGGAATGGCCCTCAAGTTTGGAAAAGTTACAAACAAGTCCTTATCAAACCTAAACTAAGACTTGTCAAAAAATGAATTGTGACCCCCCTGCCACTTAAGCCAATTGACCCCCCTGTCATTACTGTTTTTGACCCCTTGGTCAAACTCAAGTCAAACAAGCATGCCTTTCCTCCGCACGGGTTTTCTTCCCCAACTTGTGCCTGCAACACCTCTGCTTCTCCCAACACTTATCCCTGCACCTTATCTCTTCAACATCACCCTCATCATATCACCTACTCCACCCCCCCTAGTTGCAGTAAAATAAAGCCACAAAAGTCAAATTACAAGTTTCCATAAAACCATCAAATGGGCAATTATGCTCAAAACTACCCATTGGCCTATTTGGAGGTGGGATTCACTTTAGAGGACACGTGAAGCTGTTGAAGCTATAAAAGGAAGAGAAAGCCGGAGATGGAGTAGCTAGTTTTATTAATTTTCTTTAATATCGTTTTTATTAAAATGTTTTAATTTAAGTCAAAAGTTGTAATTTTAAGTTAAATTGTATTAAAGCAAGTTATTAAAGTATATTGAGACCAATTTCAAGTATTAATTCGGTTTGGTTAAAGTTTCATGTTTTAAGATTCTTGTTGGAATTTTCATTTTGAAAATCTTTAGTCAAGATCTATAACAGGTTTAGTTTTGATCTCAATATGTTTACGTAAGCTTGTCATAGCTTTTAGTGAGCTTATATTTCATTTTCAAGCATATTTGAATCATGGTCAACAAAAGTCAAAGAATGGCCAAAATGGAAATGAAGATGGAAAGGGTGTTGCGAGATCGATATGGGTTGGATTAGGTTCAATTAGAGCGGTGTTTTGGGTTTGGTTTAGTCGCTATGATTGGAAACATGTGAGTTGAATTTTCTGTCTTAACTTTTCAAGCCAAATTTGCATTTTGCTTATCGATTGTATCTGTGGTCACAAATTGTTTTCCATGTGCTTATATAGTTGTAATATGATCATATAAACTCATTTTGATCACATGTACAAAGCTGGAGCGATGGTTAGTTCGATTTTAAGTTCTAAGCGATGGTTTATAGGGGTGTTTGGATTTTGTAACAAAATTGTGTTAGAGGCTTAACAGGTTGTTAAAATCGGTTGGTTTACATCTCTCTAGTTATTTGAGAGTCGGCCAGTCATGAACTTGTGCTGCTTTAGCAAAAGTCAAAGTTTTCATTAATCGATCTTGATCTGATTCTTATTGAACCGGTGATTCCATTTGCAAACAGGTTAGGATACAAAACCATAGTCTAATATAGCTTCATTTCATCATAAAACCTTAATCTCGGTCCTTAAATTGCATACAAAGTTCATGAAAGTCAAATCTCCATTTTTTCATCAAAAGTCAAAATCTCATATACATTTTTGAATAAACTTTAGATTTTCTTGGTGTGTTTAATACTAGGTTTTAGCTCAAATGCTTTTGGGATAGTTAACTTTAGTTGCTCTAGAAAATTAGAAAAATAAAAGCTTGCTCTTATTGACTTATTTATAGCTTTTCCATCACTTATTTTGAGACCCCTTTACGAAATGGTCCCCATGCGACCTGCACATCCAAAACAATGGCATCACCACCACTTTGGTGGGTCCCATTGAGCCACCGATGGACCCCACTGGTGTTTCTTGGTTCCTTACTACTCCCCACCGGTGACTACCATTTTCAGCCAAGGTTTTGAGCTTAACACTGTGGACCCCACTCTTAGATAAGCCTTAATGTTGTCCCATTTTACGAAATAAAAGTAGCCACGCTTTGCTTAATTCTTGGCTTAATCTGCTTTTGAGAAGCTTAGGATAGTTGGAATAAGTTAGAATTTAGTTAATTTAGTATACCCTAGCTTATGTGTTAATTTGGTGGTCATTTATGGCTTTTAGCTTATTTTGATTTCTTATTTATAAGCTAATCCACAGATTGCTTTTCCTCCAAATAAGCATATGTTTTTATATTTTTATAAACTTAGAATAATATTTTAGACTTTTCCTGAAATTTTCAGATTTTTCCAAGTTGTTTTGCTATTTTCTTAATTTAAATTAGTTTTAATCATTTTTAATTAGCTTTTAATACAAATAATTAAGAAAAGCTTCAAAAAATAATTTTCATTTTATTAAGTTAAGATAAATATAAAAAGCCAAAAAGTATTTTCCATATTTTCTTAGTTAAATTTGTATTTTAAATAATTTAATTAGTTTTAAATAGTTTAAAATTCCTAGAAAATAGAAAAATAATCATAAAAATACAAAAATAGTTTTGAAAGTCTATTTTGATATTGTAGACTTTTCTAAGTCTTAATTTTATTTTTCTAGCCTTATTTCCTAATTTCTTGTATTTTAGATAATTATTTAATAGTTAAAAATAGTTTTTAATTAATAATAATTAGATAAATAGTTAAAAAAATAGATTTCCTTTTCTATAAATTTTCTTATATCATTAGGATTGTAAAAATGTATTTTTCATATTTTTAGGATTTATATTGTATAAGTTTCACTTTTTATTTTGTACGTTTACGTAAATTTTATTTAAACGTATGTTTTTAGTTTTAAGTTTTAAACGTTCATCATTTTAAATATAGTGATAGCGTTTATTTAATAGATTTTATCTTTTTAATTTCCTTTAATTTGCATTTAAGCCCACGTGGTTTATGGGCTTTTCCTTAGTTATAATCATTTTCAAATCTCTCTTCCGATTCGAATCTCCGATCACTACACGTTTGACTATTCTCGCGCATTTCGTTGGGACTTAACGACACGGGAAACACTATACTCTCGATCTTCATTGAGTTGGTGTGTGAGTGTTTTAAGTTCCTACGGTGGTCATTCACAGTGATCATTCGCGTGAGAAAACTTGGACGGTTCGTGACAATCAAATTTTGGCGCCATGCGGGGGCGATGCTAATAGTCTTACGTTTAGCAGTTAGTGATTTGAAAAATCGCTCCTGTTCATACCATCTTTTTAAAATCAAAAACCAAAAGATTTTCATTCTTTGTTTTGCATCATGTTTATCCAAAAACCAAAATATTCATCTTAACCCTCCTACCCTTTTTGATTCTTCATTCCTTTACCCTCTATCCATTTGATTCTTTTCTCATGGAATCTCTCGGGGCCAGTGCAGGACGGTGGAAAGCTTGGACTTTATCACAAATGTCTAGAATTCGTGTGGTTCGTGAAGATCCATTTATTCTGCGTAGGGAAATAGAGCGAGAAAGGGGTGACAAAGGACCGGTACTTCCTTACGATAATGGAAGTGCTAAATCGTCCAACCTACGGTTATCCAAAGATCTAATCCTCAATTGCTCCTAAGCCGTCTAGAATTGATTCTAAACTTTCACGGTTTCGGTTAAAAGCAAACATGCGAAATTGAGACGGTGACTCGCATGAATGACTTGCCTAATCTTTCGTTTCTCAAGAACCGAACCGAGACCATAACGGAAGTGGTGGAAATTGCTAGCTCTCGAGCACACCACTTGTCCCTCTCGATCTTTTCGAATGTTCTTGAGACTTGATAGTCATTCGGATCACCATGTTGGTTTTGTCGATTCTTTGAATAAGCAGATTCCTTTTCATAATTCTCAAATAGAATCGTTTATTCCTTGTGTCGGTTGTGGTGAACCTCTTTATGGTTCACCATGTCGATTGGTGTACATGTGTACAATGTGGTAATGATATCCGTAGCGGAGTTGTTTGTTTTGTGGTTCGAGGAATTCATTTGATTATGATCCTTATCGAACTCATTTAACGACCCTCAAACTTTTCCAATTACCCACCACGGCCCGACTCATCTTCATATAACCAATATTACTGCTTGTGAATTTTGTGGAGGTCCTCACCAAGGATTTGAGTGTCAATCCGGGAACACGTTTGTCTCGAGCAGTTTTACGGTAACACTCGGGACTTTGAAATGACCAAATTCCATATTATTCACATAACCACCCCTGACAATCATTTTGTTGTGAGAAGCTGTGGAGGTCCCATTTATTTCGATTGTCAAGCAGAATCCATTTCCTTGTAACAATTATGACTATCCATATCACGACCAACCTCCACGGTGCCAAATAACTCAAACTCCTCAACAAACCCAACAAGACACTTATCTAGAGCTTCAGAGTTAGTGAAAAGAGTGAGGAGTTCAATAAAGCGCACTTCATAATATTCCCGGTATTTCTTGTGTACATTGTGGGGTCCTCATGATGATTATCAATGTCAACCTTCGGTTTTGACAAATCTCCACTCCCACAATGTCACGTCATTCAAAATTCATGAGAAATCCATGGAAGAATTGCTAGGCGAAGAAGCGGTGCTAAAATAAAATCCCAATTGCCTTTGAGAAATCATTAAGGAATCAATTGCAAAAGAAAAAGCCGGATCTAGCTCTCAATTTCGTTTTATTCACGATGGCGGTGATGATGATGATACACTTGATTCATCAAGTTCATCGATGATATCGGCGGTTGAGATTTCATCTCAAACAAGCGCTATCACAGCCCAGCTCCATTCGCTCTCGAACATGGGGGCGAGCATCTTGACCTTGTTCACGAAAAGGAATCGGACGAATTCATAAAGTCTAGTGTTGAGAACCTTGTCCCAATCCGAGAGAGTCACGAGGAACTTCGATCATGTGTGTGATTCTATCTCCCTCTTGAGTGTTCAAAGATCATTTGAAACTTTCTCCGATGTTAGCGACGATTGTACTTCTTATGGAAACATCGAGTATGTTGAGACATCACTCCCGATCGATCTTGATCATCATCTTGAGGAGTTCACCGATGAGCTCACTCACACTAATCCACTTTCATCGAAAGTTGTGATAATCTTCGATTTCAAAGTTGATGCGGGAGGCGAAAGTCTCATTGATAATGATCGTTCACTCACTTCTTATCCCAACGGTCCAATAGAGAATGTTGATCACTTTGTTCGAAACATTCAAAGCTATTTTCACCAATCCTCTATTTGAATTCGATTACGAATTCACTTCAATTCGAGAATCCACTCTATGATACTCGGGCCGAGGATAGTGATGAGCCAGGTGGAACAAGAACTCGCGGTTACATCTTGTGATTGATTCTCTTCACGAGGAGTTCGCCGGTGAACTCACTCGTATCATATCTCCACGGAGTATGATAACTCCAATTGATCATGACACACCCGAGTTTGTCTTGATCACATAAGCTTAAATGATGAGATTCATAATCACGAAATTATGGATCCTCCATGGATGAAGATGATGAGTTAGTCATGATATTTATCATGATTTTCTTTTCTTCTTCACCTATCCGTGGCTTCTCTGTTCTTCACTCCTTGGGAATGAAGACATTATCTTTGACCGAGCATTTCCATGTACCATTTGTGAGCGGGTGCATGCATCTGTATCTCATCGGTGTGGAACTTTCACGTACTTCAATGTCTATCCAAACATCTTGAATGAAAGTCCGATGGAGATTGTCTCTTCCACTTACTTCCCCATGAACAAATTAATTCGAGGTCGAGTCAAGCTAGCGACTCGATAATCAAAAACATTAGCTTAACATGGGTTTTCACCCGTGTGTACCACCCTAGTGTGGGGAGATGCCCACATGTTGTATATAGATCTAAAAATGAATGAAAATTGTAAATATTGAAAAAGAGAATAATTGTTGTGTTTCTACACTTAGCTAGGTTTATTATCTTTTTACGTTCTAAGTTCGGCATAACGGCGGTACTTTGAATATTGAGGACAATATTCATTTCTAAGTGTGGGGAAATTGCAGCGAATTTTGATTATAAATGTACCCTTTTAGTCCCTTTTCCCCAAAATGGCCAAATTTAAAATTTTTTTAGTGGAAGTACTATGTACTAAACACAACAAATGGTAATCAATCCACCATGTCTAACCCACATAAGGATTGGCTAATCCGAGAGCAAGCGGCTCTTGGTAAAGATATCTCAAATCCGTTGACTGACTTGCAATTTGCCCAAAATTGTATGGTATTCACTCGCGTATCCTTAAAAGTGAAGAGTTGGCTAGCCCGCAAGTTTATGGCTTGTGGTAAAGGCGGTGGAAAAACCATAATTGGTAATCGGCTCACCAAAGATAATCTTGATAATTTATCTAAGAGTTGGCTAGTCCGAGCAAGCGGCACGGTAAAGACAAAATCAAATCCGTTGAAAGGCGGTGGTTTGCTCAAAATCACATGGTTATCGATGTACCATGGTTCTTACTTGAGCTGAAACATTTAGCTACTCGAGTAATGGCTTTTGGTAAAGAGATAAAATCCATTAATTTTCTCAAAACATTGCTAGGGACTAGCAATATCTTAGTGTGGGGATTGATGAGTGTCTAAATACTCATCATTTTGTACCATTTAAAGCGCAAAAACATCGAAAACACTCGAAATGCATCAAAATGATAAAAATATCACAAACAAGTGTTTTATGTGTTTTAAATGCAAAAATATCAAAATCGGTGAAAACGTATCAAATTTGCATAATTGGCGGTTTAGTCCCCAAGTTTCAAAAGTTGTCAAAAGCAGGTCCACTGGTAAATCTAAATAAAGAGAAATGTTATTCAAGGTCCACGAAATATTCTAATTTGTCAAAATGGTCCTTGAATAAATCTTTTGTAAAATAGCGAAAAGGTCCTGAACTTTCAAAATTGTCAAGTTTGGTCCTGGAAAATTTGAAATTGTCAAAGCGGTCCTTGTACTTTTGAAGCTTGTCAATATTGGTCCTTGTATTAACTTTGAGAAAATTACGGGAATGGCCCCTCGAGTTTGGAAAAGTTACAAACAAGTCCTTATCAAACCTAAACTAAGACTTGTCAAAAATGAATTGTGACCCCCGCCACTTAAGCCAATTGACCCCCACATCATTCTTGTTTTGACCCTTGGTCAAACTCAAGTCAAACAAGCGGTACCTTTCCCTCCACTTGTGGGTTTTCTTTTGACTTGTGCTGACACCTCTGCTTCTCCCGACACTTATCCTGCACCTTATCTCTTCAACATCACCTCATCATATCACCTACTCCACCCCCTAGTTGCGGTAAAATAAAGCCACAAAAGTCAAATTACAAGTTTCCCTAAAACCATCAAATGGGCGATTATGCTCAAAACTACTTCATTGGCCTATTTGAGGTGGGATTCACTAGAGGACACGTGGAAGGTTGTTGAAGCTATAAAAGGAAGAGAAAGCCGAGAGATGGAGTAGCTAGTTTTATTAATTTTTCTTTAATATCGTTTTTATTAAAATGTTTTAATTTAAGTCAAAGTTGTAATTTTAAGTTAAATTGTATTAAAGCGAGTTATTAAAGTATATTGAGACCAATTTCAAGTATTAATTCGGTTTGGTTAAAGTTTCATGTTTTAAGATTCTTGTTGGAATTTTCATTTTGAAAATCTTTAGTCAAGATCTATAACAGTTTAGTTTTGATCTCGATATGTTTACGTAAGCTTGTCGTAGCTTTTAGTGAGCTTATATTTCATTTCAAGCATATTTGAATCATGGTCAACAAAAGTCAAAAGAATGGCCAAAATGGAAATGAAGATGGAAAGGGTGTTGCGAGATCGATATGGGTTGGATTAGGTTCAATTAGAGCGGTGTTTTGGGTTTGGTTTAGTCGCTATGATTTGGAAACATGTGAGTTGAATTTTCTGTCTTAACTTTTCAAGCCAAATTTGCATTTTGCTTATCGATGTATCTGTGGTCACAAATTGTTTTCCATGTGCTTATATAGTTGTAATATGATCATATAAACTCATTTTGATCACATGTACAAAGCTGGAGCGATGGTTAGTTCGATTTTAAGTTCTAAGCAGATGGTTTATAGGGGTGTTTGGATTTTGTAACAAAATTGTGTTAGAGGCTTAACGAGTTGTTAAAATCGGTTGGTTTACATCTCTAGTTATTTGAGAGTCAGCCAGATCATGAACTTGTGCTGCTTTAGCAAAAGTCAAAGTTTTTCATTAATCGATCTTGATCTGATTCTTATTGAACGGTGATTCCATTTTGCAAGCGAGTTAGGATACAAAACCATAGTCTAATATAGCTTCATTTCATCATAAAACCTTAATCTCGGTCCTTAAATTGCATACAAAGTTCATGAAAGTCAAATCTCCATTTTTTCATCAAAAGTCAAAATCTCATATACACATTTTGAATAAACTTTAGATTTTCTTGGTGTGTTTAATACTAGGTTTTAGCTCGAATGCTTTTGGGATAGTTAACTTTAGTTGCTTTCTGAAAATTAGAAAAATAAAAGCTTGCTCTTATTCGACTTATTTATAGCTTTTCCATCACTTATTTTGAGACCCCTTTACGAAATGGTCCCAATGCATACTGCACATCCAAAGCGATGGCATCACCACCACTGGTGGGTCCAGAGCCACATGATGGACTACTGGTGTTTCTTGGTTCCTTACTACTCCCCACCCAGTGACTACCATTTTCAGCCAAGGTTTGAGCTTAACACCTGTGGACCCCACTCTTAGATAAGCCTTAATGTTGTCCCATTTTACGAAATAAGTAGCCACTTGCTTTGCTTAATTCTTGGCTTAATCTGCTTTTCGAAGCTTAGGATAGTTGGAATAAGTTAGAATTTAGTTAATTTAGTATACCCTAGCTTATGTGTTAATTTGGTGGTCATTTATGGCTTTTAGCTTATTTTGATTTCTTGTTATAAGCTAATCCACAACGATTACTTTTTCCTCCAAATAAGCATATGTTTTTATATTTTTATAAACTTAGAATAATATTTTAGACTTTTCCTGAAATTTTCAGATTTTTCCAAGTTGTTTTGCTATTTTTCTTAATTTAAATTAGTTTTTAATCATTTTAATTAGCTTTTAATACAAATAATTAAGAAAAGCTTCAAAAAATAATTTTTCATTTTATTAAGTTAAGATAAATATAAAAGCCAAAAAGTATTTTCCATATTTTCTTAGTTAAATTTGTATTTTAAATAATTTAATTAGTTTTAAATAGTTTAAAATTCCTAGAAAATAGAAAAATAATCATAAAAATACAAAAATAGTTTTGAAAAGTCTATTTTGATATTGTAGACTTTTCTAAGTCTTAATTTTATTTTCTAGCCTTATTTCCTAATTTCTTGTATTTTAGATAATTATTTAATAGTTAAAAATAGTTTTAATTAATAATAATTAGATAAATAGTTATAAAAATAATTTTCCTTTTCTATAAATTTTCTTATATCATTAGGATTGTAAAATGTATTTTTCATATTTTAGGATTTATATTGTATAAGTTTCACTTTTTATTTTGTGCGTTTACGTAAATTTTATTTAAGCGTATGTTTTTAGTTTTAAGTTTTAAGCGTTCATCATTTTAAATATAGTGATAACGTTTATTTAATAGATTTTATCTTTTAATTTCCTTTAATTTGCATTTAAGCCCCATGGTTTATGGGCTTTTCCTTGAGTTATAATCATTTTCAAATCTCTCTTCCGATTCAATCTCTCGATCACTCTACGTTTGACTATTCTCGCACGCACTCGTTGGGACTTAACGACACGGGAAACACTATACTCTCGATCTTCATTGAGTTGGTGTGTGAGTTGTTTTAAGTTCCTTCAATTGGTCATTCATGAGTGATCATTTCGGCGTGAGAAAACTTGATGATTCGTGACCAATCAAGCGGCTTCTTGGTGATCCCTAGATTTGCATGATAGAAAGCTTCAATAGTACCAATATCTTCCAAGTAAGCATCATACGGGTAGGCTTGTACCTAAAATGAATGAAAGAAACATGTTAGTCTTAAGATTGTACATGATTAAATTTAACTGTTTCTTATTTATGAGATCTAGTTTACCTCAAAATCACAATAATTCTTAATATTTCTATATATTGTTACCCGCAATCCAATTGAAGTTGCACCTGGAAGTACTTCGCTTCCAAAGTCACTTGCCTACGAAACTTGTCTCGTGAAATCGAGATAACATTCTCACTAAAACATATATGCCCATAGTTGCAATGAAAGGCATTTCTTTTGCCCTCTTATCATCGAGGCCTAGAATGGTAGTATCAACCTAACATGAATATAATAACTCATAAACATTACATATGCTATGTGTGACATTTTGGACAATTACGATTAAGGAAATGTTATACCTTCATTACAACGAACTAACCTAATCCGGCCGGGCGTGGTAGCGAAAATTCAGCGCTTGTCCTTCATTGCTTGTAATTTTTCTCCTTAGGCTTCTCTGAAAAGTCTATTATCCATTTATCCATCCTTCCTCATCTACCTTCATTAAACCAAAGCGCGGTGTACGTTTTTCATCCATAGGCGAGCAACCACTATTATATCGACATCATTTTCCATATGTGCTTGGATAAACTTTTCTTATTCAATCTTGATACAAATGATCACCAACAAGAACCAAAATTCCAATACATTTAGTTGTTCAAGAAACCATAGATATTGCCTTCACGGCATCCGCCGTACCCTACTCATTTAACACAAATAAGACACACTTGATCTATAATCCGAATATCATTTATTCTAATTTGCATATAAACTATGAGAATATTTGGTTACTTGATTCAACCATTCTGTAAGTATTATATATTAAGGTTCTTAAACAACCATATCAGTATTAGTTATCAAATTAAAATAATTAAGTATTTAATAAATAAAGTTAAAGTGATAGGATGAATTATATAACTCAACTCCAAATGCCGTCTGTAAATACAACATATTTATCACTATGTTGAGGCATCTTAGAGTGCGTAGTTGAATTTTTAAGAATAGCTTTCAACTTAAAATTTGAAAGCTTGTGTTTTTTTTAAGTTCCTACCATGCAAGCTGCTGCAAGCTTAATTTAGAAGAGCATCAAAATCTCAATTTAGACTTAATTGTGTGAAAGAGTGTGAGCTTCCATATTTGTTGCTCATCACATCCACTTTCATCTCTTGCAAAGAGTTAACAAACCCACAAAAACTCATTATTTTAGATACAAAATACAAACTATAAGACCTTGACTGGATGATGTCTAAGAGCCACTTTTCGATAAGCTTTATTGAGTAACTAATTAATTTACATTTAAGAGTTCGTTTAATATTTTGTAGGCAACCATGCTCGCGTCACCCATAACCCGAAAGTGAATGAACTGAATTCGGTTTCCAATATTTAAAAATCAATATTTCACTCCAACTTTTCACTCTCATCCGTTTCGTTTCATGGGTCACAATTTCTATAACTGATTGAAAAGAGTATTATAGGGTTAAAAGAAGAACACCAAAGGTAAGTGTGTCGTACTAATTAGAACACTAACTGATACCAAAAGTATAAGTTCGAAGTTCTAACTGATTTTACATGTGTGATGGTAGAGACTATCATAAGTGTGCTTATATACATTTAGTATCAGAAATAAAATTCCATATACCATGTATCTTGGAAAAAAGACTAAAAAAAACAATTGAACACTATATTTTCCAATCAGTTATAAGGCGTGGGTTCATATTCCAAATTTTGAGTCTATAAAAGAGCTTACATCAACACATTGTTCTTTCTCATTGATTATACATGGGCACTTTAGCCTTTCTCTAAATAAGCGACGGATATTTAAGACATTACTTAATGCTTATGTGAACGTAACTAACATAAGTAAATGACAAAAGCTACTTCTAGACTTCTGGTTAAGCTCGGTGCTAGATGATACAAATTTTATACGAATCTAAAATTTGTGCTTTTATTTAAATTTGTAATTTTATTTGATAGATTGTTTGTAAGCTAATGCTTATCGGCCACAAACTATTAAGCTATGCTGATGCTAATGCCATTACGGTCCAACATATCAATGTATATTTCCATTAAACACCGTTACCAAAAGCGATAAATAGTGTATTAAGGCTTAGGCATAAGCGGACTCATAAACCAAAACACATGTACAATTTTAGAGATAAATCAACAATTGTAGCCATGAGGGATTTAATAAATAAATATACCTGCATATTTAATAATGAATCCGGAACCACCAATCCTCTTACTCTATGATCTTCTTCCTTTCCATCTTTATTGAGAAAATTAGAGTTTCAATCAAACCCTAATTTTTTTTTCACAAACTGAAACAAAATCAACAGAAAAATCACAAATCTTTATAGAATATAATTAAAAGCCCTATATCAATTTTAAACAAAATAAAAAAATTAGATATTAAATATCTTACCTTTAACCCATGGAAAGATTATTTGTTCTTGCATAAATAAATTATGAAACTATCTTCAAAATCACAGCATTAAGAATTATACAGTAACAAATATTATAAAATTTATTTTAAAATCGCTCAATTATCGATTTAGGTTTCGATTTGGAACTTTGGGTTGAAGAAAAAGGGTTGAAACTGTGTGTCAACAGCCAAATTCTTTCGTGGTTTTGTTTTTTCTTAATTTTCACTTTTGACCCCTAAATCTTGTAGATGACCCCGCGTTTTTAAAGTTTCAACTTTTTAAAGTTTTGACACATATATTTTTAACTCAAATTTTCTTAAAAGCGAATTTACAAATACTTTTCCCAAATAAGGAAGTATTAAGTTTTTTAACTAAACATATTTTAAATAAATAAATTATAATTAAAAATATTACCAAATAAGGTATGAATTGATTTTTGAAATGAAAAATTAAAATAAGGGTTTGTTTTATTATATAAGAGATGGGAGAAGACACTTCCCTATTTATTATTTTAAGACCAACATAAATATAATTTAAGCAAATACTACCTTATAAGCATTATTTACAAGTATCTAAAGCACATAAAACTAAAAACACACTACTCATATAATTCAATTAATACACTATTAAAACACCATTCATCCAAAAATACAACCTTTTAACCACAAAGTACAATATAATTAAGCTTTCACACATGAATAAACTAAAAGCAGATTTTTAAGCAAATACAAGTAAATAAGCATAATCTACAAATATTTAAAGCACAAATATAACTAAAAAAACACTATTCAACACATATAATCTTTTATATAATAAAAGAATTACATCGTTCGGATGTTTTGTCAATTCATTCTTATTGAAAAATAATTGGGCGATAGGAGGCTCGATTTTGCCACGTAAGCAAAATCGTGTGATGTGATTGGTTAATAAAGTCAAAATTAAATTGATTTTGGTCAAACTTTAATAAATTTGGTGGAGAAATTTGGTTGATAAAAAACATAAAATTATAGGTGTCAAATTTATGAAAACAAAAACTTAAAAAAAAGGAGGTAATTAATAAAACTTTAGTGGTTAAATTTTAATATTTATATGTAACTTTGGATTATAAACAAATACCCCCTTATACTTTATACCCTTTATACTTTCTATCTTAAAAAATACAATGTATATGTTATTTTAAAATAACAACATATAAATTTGCATAAGATTATAAGTATCAATGTTTTTCTATATCGTTCGATAAGGACTCATTTATTACGTTTTAAAAGTTTAACCTATGTGGACACGAGTTTACATTTTAAATACAATTAAATTCTTGGCGGAAATATAATTATCAAATTGTAAGCGAATTAATTTAATATAAAAATATATCATGATTGTCTTATATGATATTCGTATAATTTATTTATTTATATAAGGATATCGTAAAACCTTTTTAAAAACTATAAAAGTATCACTTTAACTTTATCAGCCTTCGTTATGTCTTATTAAACTTGCATTATGTGTACAACATAATATTAGTAGTGAAACTTAAATAACAACATTAACACTTTTGTCAATTAAATAAAATTAAATCTTGAGTTACCTAACATAAATTTTTACAAATATTTACCAATTTCTAATAGATATTAATGCGTAATGAAAAGCTAGATGCGTAAGTATTAGTTGTCTTAATGAGAAATTCTTATATGTATATATAGTGAATTAAAATATTAAAATTTTGATTTATGTGTAAATTTTGTGCATCTGAAACTTATAACTATATAATTATATGCAATTACATTTAAATACGAATATTCGATGTGTCTGAAAATAATTTTTTTGTCAAAGCGCGTGCGTGCGTGCGGTATTATAATAGTTAATACAATATTAAAACAACCCATTCACCAAAATATCAACTATTTACCACAATGTACAATCTAATTAAGTTTTCAAATCATAAATCGAAATCAGGTGGTACAAAATAAAATAACGTTTGTTATTTGAAAAATTTAGTCGCAGTAGCCATGCCAGCGTCGCAGCGGTATCTTCTTAGTTTAATTTAAAAATGTGAGGTGTGTAATGTCCCATCTAAGACAACACTTGTGAGAATGATTTTCATTACGGCAACTTTTACTAACAATACAAACGATGCATATAACATGGCACTCTTAGGTGACGAGAGTAATTTATAGTTCATACATTACAACTTTACAAGGTATCACCATCAATAGACTTACAAACTTTGTTTCTTAACATCAAGCAAAAAAATGAAAAAGCAAACCCCACATTTGGATTTTGTGCACTACAAGTATCATCAATTTTTGCAAATAAAATTTACTAAATTTTTTAGGTACACAAATACATTAGAATAAGAAGTGAATGGTGATGGGTAGGTTTCAATCTTTTTGTTTCCTTTTTTATTCCTAATGTGTATTACTTGCAATCATCAGATCCAGTTCAAGGAATAGGCAAACAAAGTCATGTTACTCTTTAGGCCTCATGTGCTACATTGGATCATTTTTTATGTTGAAGTACCAAACATTTTTGTAATTTTATGACTAACGATAATTTGCTTACAAAATGTGTTATGAATGTATGATGTGAAGGAAATGAAAGAGATTCGCTGGTAAATATTTAGAGACTTCTTTCCCATTAGTTTTATGTCTTCCGACATGTGTTATAATTGGTATAAAACATCTCATTTTTCAAGAAAATTTTGTAGAAAAATGAAAAACTAAAACACATTTAGTCCTACCCTTTTCTAACATTTTCTATAAAAGCTGAAATTTTCACTTTCAAATTCTAACTTGAAAATGAAAACTCTAGTCTACCCTTTTCGTGTTCAAAAAAATCTACCTTTCTCCACTTTTTCTCTAACAAAAAATATATGAGATTTCCACGAGGTTTCATTTTCAAGTTAAAATGAAAAGTGAAACTTTCACTTTTGGAAAATGTTAGAAAAAGTGAGACTAAACAAGTTTCGGTTTTTCATTTTCTACAATTTTTTTGAAAAAATGAGATGTTTTCATGCATTAGCACGTCGGAAGACATGAAACTAATGGGAAAGAAGTCTCTCAATATTTACCTTCACATCATACATTTATAATAGGATCACTTAAGATCCGTTAATGGGTACAATAGGCTTGGACGAGCCGAAAGCTTGTATTGAATATCAATTGAATATAAGCTAAGTGTAGAAGTCAATCCAAAAAGCTAGCTCAGAGGAGGAGGAGACCATGAGGCTTTTATAAAGCCAACCGTCCGTCTTGGTCGATGTGAGATCGTAACACACCATTGGTAACATCTCCACCTTCCATCCTCGCCATCGCCGCCCACCGTCGCATTCCGATGTAATATTTTTAAAAAGGAAAATATAAGCTCAAATCTAAGCGGGTTTTAAAATTACTCACTTTTCTATGAAGAAAACCATTCCTTACTTAAGTATCCAAAACCAAAAACCAAAAACTAGAAAATTTTCTACAACTGAGCTACCTCATCCAATATTTTTCAAACTTGATTATCCGATTATCTTATATTGTCTTGATCAAACATATTTTGTAAATTCTGATTATAAAGAGAAAAATTTTATCTATTTATCGGTAAAAGTTGAGTGAAACTTGTTTCTGGTTAGTTCCATGTCTTGCTACTTAATTATTCCAAATTTGGTTAGAGCGTATGTTAACAAAGTATTGATTGCACTATGATATAGAAAAGCATCGTAAAACATGTACATGCCCATACTGACTGAGCCTAGCGACAGTCAAGCGAAGCGAAAAGTAGTAGGGTATTTAGTGAGTGTTGGCGCACTGTCAACCCACTTCATTCGTTAGTTGTTTAGACTACAAGACGCTTTTATGCTAGTTTTTTACATTCAGCATCTCTAATTCTATAGACATGTCTATAAAATTCATAAATGAAAAAACTTAAACAATAAAAGACAACAATGTAGTATAATTTTTAAAGTGATGTCTATCACTATGACTTTTTGCGTTAAACACGGTCGGCCCCCCTTAAGTAAAAATCCTGGCTCCGCCCCTGCTCCCGATGAGACCCTTGCCTCAGTTGAGTTTTAAGGTTTTGTGTTTGTGACTCCAATTAAACAGGTAAAGGAGCGTGTTATCTTATCAAAGTAATTAGAACCCGCCGCGATGCGACGGGGTGTTTTGATGTTACAAAGTTATGAAAGCAACAGTACGTGCCCATTAAATTGATTAATCAGTAAGTTACAACCTATAAGAGCCTATAATCCACGTACAACTTACAACGTGCGGGTTAATACTTGCATATCAGATGAGTTATCTGTATATATGGCCAACCTGTATAGTTGTTGTTGCGTGCGTGATTGCAGTAGTTGTTCCTGTAGGCAGTGTTTGTGTTCTTCTAGTGCTTTTTGCAGCGTGTCTTGCTTTTCTGGTGTACTCGCTTTTGCAGCATGTCTTGCTTTTTGGGATTGTTTATCACGACAGAACTATTTTAGATACCTGTACCGTAAATTCACGATTGTCTAATGTACCAACTATTAGTCAGTATACATACAGTAAAGCAATAATGTATCATACAACACTCTCAGACACAAAAAGAAAAGTTAATTAAATTCAAGCTTTTTAATAACAATTAAAATTTCACATTTTTCTAAGAAATGAATATACGTACGTGTTATATATTAGAAACCCGCTAAAACGTTTAAGTTTTATGGAACTTGGCATTCACTTATTTGTTGTGCACGGGCACTAATTTTATTTGTAGCTATAGAGTGGATAGTGTACTCGCAAAATCATCAAAGTTAAAGTAAATAATAAATGTATGCATTTTTAGCCGATTCACCAAAAATCTAAAAAATATGCCACTAATAGATAACATTTGTTGAACTCGTGGGTTGTTCATATCAGAAATCAATTTTTGACCGTCACACCATCTGATAAGATTCCACTGATTCCAATATGCACTTTGAAATGCAAGAATATAAAACCGATTAAAGAGTTTAACCGTAACTAATAGATAAACTATAATGGTCAACACAATTATATAGGACACTTTTGTCTCGAACTAATAGATAGACTATAATGCACATGGCAGCCAAAAAATACTAAATGCTTATCTGCAGCATGATAATTTGCACTACATTAAAAGATATACATCAAGATCATATGAATGAACCAACAGTTCAACCCGTTAAATTGTAAACATAACCCGAATAGACCCATTTATATATTAATAATAGGATGAAGTTTTCCATATAATTAACAGTATTACAGTTTTATGGAACTGCATGAATAGCAAACTCACCTACATATGCGTGCATTGATATTGAAATGGTAAACTTACCAGTTGCTATCGTCGATGTAACCGCGAGCTTTCGTTCTTGAGTCAGACTTTTAAAAGATGAGAAAATGACGATGACACCGATTGCCTGACAAACAATTACAGATAACAAAATCAAATGGAATAATCTTACATTAGCGTAAAATAAGAAAATCTTTTAACTTTTAAAAACATTAAATTGTTATGACAATGCCTCGACCAAAGAACACAACGCCTCGATCAAAGAACAGAGACGATAGGAGTTTTATAACTTTCTGAATATGAGATAATGCATCAAATAGAAATTTAGATAATGAAATCCTAAAATACCTAAAAATGACAAAAAGCCATAGAAATATGAATGGCGAAAAGTTGAAATCATCCACAAATACATTATACTACGGATTATAATCTTAGGATAGCAAGATATATTTTGCATACGTCATAAGCAATCACGCTCGATATACACAAATGGCAATAAAAATTGTATTGTTTCAATATAACAGTTAGGCTTGCTGAAGCAGAAGCTTCCAAACTGTTTGACATATAGGAGAAGCTTTCCGTAAAATCAGTGCAGACCATACTTTAAAACATGCAATCAAGCTTATCGATATTATCAAAAAAATGATCATATATATCACCGCAGCTCGTACTACTCTAAATACATATTAAGTCGAACATTATCTAATGAAATGGACTAAGGATGTGTGCACGGTAAGTAATCTGTAAGGGCCCAACTCAAGGATTGGCTTGTTCTTGAAAGCGGAATTATCATAGTTCTAGTGAACGGGCAATGCACAGAAGTACTAAACTGTCTAGTACACATATACGGCTAAACTACACAACGTTAGCTGTTATGGAAACATCATACTTTGTTCCGACATAGTTTTAAAGTCAATTCTACATATCATAAACAAAGTTTTTCACGCAACAGTATGAACACGTACATAAACTGAAGACATTAGGCGTGAGGCAAACAGTGAGTGTTTCGCAGTATACATTATTGTAAACATGACCAAGCAGCAGGTTTAATAAGCATAGATTTCTCACCCTCACTATGTGACATAGTCAGCCGTGGCGTTTGTCGTGTTGTTCCAGGTCTCGCACTAATGGACCCTGAGCTTCCTACATGAGCGAAAGTATTAATCATTTGCACGAACCATGAAACATAATATGCAGATGTCTCTAAACTCACATATACTAACATTGGAACGTACCATTGGACAACTGTTAACAATCCATCACCAACATCACCAGCTCCCTGACACCAACCAAGATTATAAATTGAAGTTGATTACAGTTGTGTCCAATGCCCTACTAAACAAAGAAAAAAGGTAACTTCAAAGAAACCTTTCAAATTTATTCCAAACACCGCCACCCTAACTCGCATAAACAAATAAGCAATTCAAATTTATAAAAATTGATACATGTTCCCTCTTCTTGTTTTTCCGAGTTTATAATCTTTTGAGTATCAGCAACAACTTCTTCAAGCTCTCTACAAACAACAAACACATATGTTACATGACGAATTTGAGTTAATTATAAAGATAAAGATTTGATAACATGATTACTCACAAAAAAGACATCATCGACAGCTTCACCTTCACGCTTAAGCTAATATGTTGTCCAAATAATTAAAACGATACTAAATTCAGTTGAGCGGCAACTTTAGAGTTGGTACTGTCAAAAAGCCAACTTAAAGATACACAGGAGTACTAACCCGCAACTGTTTCCTCAGTGACGCTCAAACGCCCTCCATAGGAATTCACTTTTATAGTCGTCGGTATAAATTCTTTTGTCCAAGTGCCTAGTTATTCTCTCATTTAAGAAATTCCACAACATTCACAAATTTCATTGTTACCAGCGTATTTGAAATTACTTATCTTACCGTGTTATCACGAACTCCAAACACCCCCTATCTCAGATGATTTCAAACTAATCATATATTCATACAAAAATTGAACTCATGAAATATAGCCCAATAATAAGTCGAAAGATAAGCCTAAACAAACAACGGCACAGAAATTGCCATTTTTGCACAAACTACTCAATTTTTCAAAATCAATTAAAATCTGTAGAAAGGAATTTTGTTGATAGATGGGTTGGTATGGAGACGGAAAAATGAGTCATGATATCTTCATCTGCTGAAGACACGTATCTGACATGGTGGTGCTGTTTTTGATTTGTGTGAGAGAGAAATCGGTGACTCATTATCCTACTGGTAATCAATAAACGGAAGGACCCCATGGGCTAATGCAGCTCAAGACTAAACATGGGTTGGGTTGTAAACTGAAAAGGCCCAAACGAATAAAATATGATTGTGATTAAAATATAATGGTTTGAAGGAGCCGCGCGCTATAGTATCCTTATATAATGTCAACGAGCATAAAACCCGCCGCGATGCGGCGGGGGCATTTTATTAACATTTTTGATTTTATATCGGTTTTAAAATATATGTATGGACTATTTGTTTTGAACCTTTAAATTTTGTGTATCCCTTTCTTTTGTAAAGGACTATTTCTTAAAAAAAAACCTTTTATCAGTGTTAATTATATTTGTTTAACCAATGCATCTAACCTAATTATTTTTAAGTCATTTGTCATTGATCTGTTCAGTGTAACCAAGTGAAAATGAGTGCCATGCCAAATATTGACGAAATCAAGGCCGCCAGCGGATCTGAAAGGTTACCTACAACGTTCAAGCACCTTTTCAACTCTGAGATAGCCGAAGATCGTGCGTTTTTGGTGCGCTCGGAGAGGGAGCGACAACAATTGGTGGGGAAAATGGAAAAGCGCAGGAGGACTATCACAGAGGCGCAGTGGTATGGTTCTTTTGATCAAAAGCGATTGTTGTTTGCGAGCGCTGCGAACTTCAACGTGTGGACCGACAAACCCTTGCTGGTCTTGATGCTCTTATTGATGAGATACGTGGTGGGATAACAACGAAGGAGGAGCAGGTTGGTTTTATGGAGGTGAATGAACAGTCGTCTGATGATTAGTGTTAGTGGACGTAGGGCTTAACAGTCTTTTAGGTAAGTTCTTTATGGTGATGGTGAATAGTAGTGGTTGTTTTATATATATGTATAGTTAAATAGTGGTTGTAATCTATGGTAGATTACATTTTGAATATGTAAACCGTCGGTATTATGTTAATGAACAATGATGTAGTTATCGTAATGTTAATTCAACGGTTGTTCAGACGTTTATATTATGGATGGTGGTTTTCTGTTTCTTTTGTTCGGTGTTAATGAATTTTTTTAATACTGGTGATTGTGGGTTGTGTTTATGTTTATCGATGTTGCTAAGGATATTTGGCGGCAAGCATTTGTTTATGTATTTTGCACGTTTCTGATGTACGTTGCCCCCCTTTTTTTTTTAACAGTTTCTTGTTACACTTTTATATGGAATGTGCATCTTTATTTGTAAGAGAATGCTTGATTTTTATTGCCATTTATGCACGCGTGCCACTATCATAAAGGATGTTCTATCATATTGTTGATACTGTTGGTTGTGGTTGTTGTTGTTGTTGTGTTGGTTGTCGGTTGTTAATATGGCGCGTAGAGATTGTTTGGATGAGCTTAGCTTTACCTGTGACAGTGATGAGTTAAAGGATGAAATGTGTTTGTTCTTTGAACGGGAAGTGATCGCGGCACGTGATTGGGAGGCTATGCTGTGCGCACTTTGTTTAGAGATTGGGGCGCGTATCAGGTATTTGGAAGACCTTATTCAAGAGGTTGTGCAAGAGGGTCCAGGCATTGTTGCTACAGCATCTGTCACGTATCTGAGGCAGGTTGAAGCACGTGAGAGGACGAAGCAAGTGGCATTTCAGACAATGGTGCGTGATGTACATGTCGCTGTCCGTGCGGCTGCAGGATACATGAATAGCATCAGGGGTCTTTGATGTACTTGTGTGTGTGTGTTAGGAGTTACTCTGGTTAGCTGGTTGGTTGTTTCTTTGTTATCCTACGTTTTAAATGTTTATGTTTAACCTTATGTTGTAGGTAATATTTATGTTTAATAAATGTTTGTGTGTTGTTATTTTGCACCTTTTTCTGTTCACTTGTAATTAGTACTATTGTTTCTTGAATTTGGCAAGGATAGCATTTCAATCCTGTCAACACATATAATTTCATAATGCAGATGTGTGATTTTGTTTGGGTGGGGGTTAATTACAGTCAAACCATGGTTCCATACATACCATCCAAAAGATTACATTTTTACTCACATTGACTATAGTTCTTGGATACAAAATGTCTGAGGTAAGTCGTCGGTGTCACATGCACCGGTGGGTTATACAACACCTAGATTAACATTCTATCTGAACATACATTTTCCTAGCGATTTTACATATTCGTTGATAGGTGTATCAGCATTGGATAACACTGTGTTTAAAGGCTGTAGCAGAGTGAAAATCAGCCTTGTTGACATTGTATATCTACTCGTGCTTGGGTTTCTTGTTCTTGTGTGCAGCTTCTTGTGATTCTTCAGGAGGAAACAGTTCTTTGCGTGCACCTGTTGGAACCTTTTCGGTCATTTCTGCAACCTTTTCAATTGGTTCATCTGTCATTGGTGGCGGTGCTGCAGTTCCTCGAGGGGTGGAGGTTTCGATGGTTTCTTGTATGACAGGTTTTGATGTTGATGCAGATGTCACTTCTTGTTCTTTAGCAGGAATTGGTGGAAGGAGTGGAGGAACGGTGTCCATTGCACTGTCTAAGACATATTTCGGATACCCGCGTCTGCTCCCTGTTCCTAAATGTAGTTGGAATACATGCCTTGTGTTAAGCAGGTCACGGATTACTGGTGGAATGACGTATGGGTTTAGTTCGGGAATATAGTTCACTACTTCATCACAGGGCGGGAGCAAGGTATCAGCAGCAGGGCTGAAGCACGTAACAGGTATTTCACCGGTACCATCTTGAAGCACCACTTTCAAGCAGTAACTGCATGTGTTAATTTGTGTTAGGAATGTTCAGATATTCTGTTGTTTCAATGATGTGAAGAAATGGTAGTGTATACCTGTAGTTCGGTGTTGCTATTGTACCTGGTTGTTGACAGTGCCAATGTGGAAGACCGTCCTCAATTTTTGTATGGCATGTTCGGCAACGGTTGAAGTACCAACCTTTTTCCTCTTCAATATGCATTATGACTGCCTCGGTTGTAAATACTTGTTGTTAATGGCAGTTATTAAGTATCAGTTTTTTTTTTTAATATAGATAAGCAAGAGGTGAGAAGTATAATACCATATGTGCTTCAGGATTCATAGATATGAGCGTCGCGATTGATCATGCCCTCGTGCATTTACGCTGTCGACTTCTGTGTCACCTGGCGGGATCGTTAATGGAATCGGTGGACCCATCAGTTCTGCATATCTGTAATAGGTAGGGTTGTTAGTATGTAAAGTAGCCGATATTTTGGTATGATAAATCGAAACAAATTTTCCACCACTTACAGTTCTCGTATCTGGTCTGCTTCTTCAATTTTTGGGTTAAAATAATAGCTTGTAGCGGGTGTCGCAGATAGTTGAACCCCTCCTGTATTCATCCATTTTGTTAATTCATATAAGTTACATAATGAGAATCAAATATGGTTAGTGAACTGTGTTTATACCTGCAAAACGCTTAGCCCAGCATGAACTTACTGCAATAATCACTGGCTGCTCTAGTTGCGTACATAGACCAACTTCAAATCCTCTTGCACCCTCATTCCATAAAGTAAATGCCACAACATTACCGTTGTTGTAAGTGCCACTTACATTAGTCTGTGTCTAGTGTAACGACATTGCTACTGGAATGGATGTGTAAATTTTTTAGCTACATTGTTAAGGAAACTCACTTGAGATTCTGTATGTCAATACTTCTTCTTGCAATGCGGTTGGTTGTCGCATCTCCAAATTCTTTTATCGCACCAATGTTCCGTATAATACCTATGTAGTCTGGTATGAAAATTTGTATCAGGACTGGTTTATGATTTTTTTTAAAAATATTGTTTGTCAAACATACACATCGTCTGAGAATCCACATTCTCGATTACGTGACTAACCGTTATAAGCGACAAAGTTGAAGTAATGTTCGGAAAGCCTCCTTCTTCAATTGGCGTGTCTGTGTATTTTCCAAACAGGAGTGTCATTTTGTTTGGGAGAGTCCGCTGACACTTGTCTATTTTCTTACATCCGTACCCTTGGATGCGATAACATCCGCCCACCTGCAGTTTAGGATCAAGGAGACGCATGTCCCACAGTTGGACATTCGCTTGGATAGCGTCACCCTGGAATTGTAGCCATGAATAAAGCTTGGCCATTCATATGTCCATATTAAATAGAATGTTTATTTCATAAGGCTGTCATTTATACATCACCTTTTTGTCCAAGAGGATAAAGCATAAGCCGGTTGGGTTGGGGTCCGGGACATTCCTAGAATACCATTTTCTATAAACTTTGAGCTCCAGTGGCTTGTTCAGGTCTTCTGACTTTAGGTCCATCAAGTCTATGACATCTTCCTCTATCATAATGGCTTTTCCAGTATCTTTACGTACATGTGTTGTTGTACTTTCACCAATCTCTGCTGATCCACCTGTTCCAAGTACAGTCGCGACTTTGCCTTGTTTATCCATTGTTCTGCAAATGATGAAAAATGAAGGTTTTAGTACCTGGGTCAAGTCACTTTATGTTATGCGTCGTGGATTTCAAGCACAGTTTTACATAAAAGTTTGGACCACAAAGCTACCACGATAATAAACACTGGGAAAGTAGTAATAGTATTCTCTAGGATATCATTAGCTGGTACGTGTATCTTATGGGGTGAATGGTGCGAATAACATTTTAAAGATATAACCGAGCCACATGTTAAAAGTTGTGATTAATGTTTAATTGATGGTGACATGTTATGGGACACGTAGATGATGTTCCTGCAAAACAATGAAAAGGAATCTGCATATAGTTAGATGAAACTGGTATAGGCATCAGCAAATGTGAAGAAATAAGTGCAAAAAAAAATGTAAATGAAATAAAAGTTGAAAGAACCTGGTCACTTTTAAATTTTCCCAGAAAATCTTTGTAG